>JASCZW010006531.1:0-91922 GCA_034211315.2 Aedes japonicus
AACAAGGCCCTCTATTACATGCCCCATCATGCGGTCCTGCGGCCGTCCAGCTCCAGCACAAAGCTTCGCGTGGTCTTCGATGCATCAGCGAAGGCCTCGGCATCCGACGTAGCTCTCAACCTAGCCCTTCTGGTGGGAGCAACCGTGCAAAACGACATCTTTGTCATCCTCGTCCGCTTCTGAAGCACTCCGTCGTATTCACGGCTGATATATCCAAAATGTATCGGCAGATCAAGGTTATACCAGCTCACTCCTGCTTCCAATGGATCTTTGGCGAGCCGATCCAACATTGCCACTCCGGGCTCTGGAATTGACAACCGTGACGTATGGAACAGCCTGCGCTCCATTCCTTGCCACCAGGTGCTTACTACAGATAAGCATTGATGAGGCTGCCTCCTTCCCAATGGCGGCAGAGATCATCCGAGAAAACTGTTACGTCGACGACATTCTGTCTGGAGCCAACACGGTACCAGAGGTTATCGAGTGTCAGACCCAGCTCCCCTTCCACAAGTGGAACTCTAACTCTCCTGAGCTGCTAAAACGCATCCCTGAAGCTTGTGAGGAGCTGAGGAATCTGAGTGATGACTGCGAAGGAGCTATGAAAAGTCTGGGACTGACCTGGAGTCCACGACGAGATGAATTAGCATTCGTCGCCAATCACCTCGCTGACCAGTTTGAAAATACCAACCAAACGATCCGTCCTGTCCGAGATAAGTAAGGTGTTCGACCCAGGTGGTCTGATATTGCCAGTAATCATCACAACCAAGCTCATACTGTAACAGATTTGGTTGGCGAGACTACCATGGGACACCGGCTTAGAAGGAAACTTGTTGCAGGGGTGGCTACAATTTCGGACGTCCCTGCTAAACGTGAACAGCATCAGGATCCTTCGGTGCGTTGTGAGGTCAAACCACATCGCTGTCGAGATGCATAGGTTCTCGAATGCTTCCAAACTGGCCTATGGAGCAACGGTGTATCTCCACTGCATTTTTCCCGATGGAACTGCGAGTCTTCGTTTGCTCTGCAGCAAATCAAAGATGGCCTCAACGGAGCAAGAATCAACGAACACATCTCAACATCTGTCCTGGAATAATTGTGCTAGTGTAAGAAAGAGATCTGCCTTCCTAGAGTTCGAAAATGGGCAGAATCGCCAACGTAGTACGAGCTGTGGACATGCAAATCGGTGGAACGTTCTATCGACGAGCGGTTTCTCGAATTTGTATCCTTCCGATAGAAGACAACTGCAAACAGGATTGCAGAGCTTCAGAGAGATCTTTCCAGCCCGGGCGTGTATGTTCGCTACCGACACGTTAGCTCCGCCAGATGAACACGCGGCGCAAGGTGCGCAAAACACAACACACCACGTGAACATTATATCAGCAGGTGCGCTGTCATCATCGGCACGATCTACTCCGGAGAGAGAGAATGTAAACAGCAACCAGCAGAGAAAACGAGAGAGCGCTCTATGCCGACGCTGCTGCTGCCGGCGAGCCCGACAACACCATCATCATTATCATCATCATTGCGCACAAGGGAATGATGTAGGAATGGGCATTTTGTAAAATAAAATCGATGCAGCCACATCGATTTTTCTAAATTCAAAAAAACGATCCTCGATAATATCGGAAGTGAATAATCGATTCAGAATAAATCGATTTTTATTTAAATAATATTTGCATTCTAGAAACAAGCGGTGGATACTGGAACATTCCTCGTTCCATTTTTATTTTTTATATGAAAGGCCTATCGTTGAACAAATTGTAATAATCTTTGTCAAGAAATTATTCAAGAGCAAATTTACTAGGTCATCTCAAAAACCAAAGTGTATTGACCTTTTCTTTAAGAATCATTATATCAAGCAATCGATAGTAAAATTAAAACCCGTTATAATCGAGCGAAACTTATTTCCAGAACACAGCCACATTTTTTGAAATTATCCAACGGACTCATTGAATGGCCTGGTAACATAAGAACCAAAGGATCAAAAAACTGGCATAAGAAAAGAAATTGAACAAAAGTAAACTTAAGACAACTTTAAAACTGATATCCAGCTGAAAATCTTTATTGAAACAAAATTATTTTTGATTTTTGGTAATTTAATTTTATACGACAGAGCTCCGCATAGTCATCCCACTTTGCAATATATCTTTTGCATGTGTTGAAAAGTTTTCGCAAGTTTGTATATAGATAACAACAAATACATAACTACAACTGCAGAATATATTGATATATTGATATTGATATATTGATATACTTTGACATTTTCTTTCGCGTCTATGAAAAATGCTACGATCAACTGTCAGTCTGTGCGAGAATAAACGATACCGTCAATGCCAACAAGTATACGAAGAAGGTCAATCAGCTTGGGCGATGAGCTAAGGAGAAAACTGTCAAAACATTAAAAACATCGTTGAGCGTTACATATTCTCCTTTACAAGGGTTGATCAATATCGATCAACTTCTTGCGTTCAGTAACGTGGAAAAATCTCAGATTAATAGAACATCGATTACATCTTTAAAAAAATCGATGTTGTCAAACATCGAACAGAAAAGATTTGATGAAAAAAACCGATTTATCGAGGTAAAAATATCGATTCTGTCAATATCGCATCGAAATCGCCCATTCCTAGAATGATGACAGCCTGCGATGCAATGGCTCCAGAATATTCGTGAATGTTCTATTTCTTGTCGTGCAACATTTAAGGCATTAGATAAGAGGAGAAAATCGGATCAGTATGTTTTGACCCGGCTAACGGTCAAGTAATAAATAAGTAACCTAAAGGAATAAAGGCTTGTAAAAGCAACAATCGTCTTCTTTATTTGCGAAGAAAGAAAATTCTTATTGAGTCAACCAGGCGCCTCAACAGCTGCTATTAAAACCAAATATCGTTCTAAGCTTGAAATTGAGAGAGAGAGAGAGAGAGAGATTCGTGTTGCTATTTCCAAAATTACTCCGAGATATAATACACTATGTGCAGAAAAACAGGCTTATCTGTCACACTAAGATGTTATTTCATGTTTATTGTCAAAACAAGTTGTAAAATTTTTCATTGAATTCTGAACGAGTTTGAAAAAATTCTACGAAAAATATCGAATTTCCAGGCTTTGAATACTGGGGCGCCGCGGATTTATCAAAAAGTTTCGATGGGCGCTGTGATTACAAAAAGTTTGGGAACCACTGACATACGGTTAAGTATATCTTGCGTCCGAAAAAGTTCCCCACTTAACTACAGACAGAACAATGAGAAAACAATTAAAATCCGATGAACATATTCGACGGGTCCTGACAGGCCCCGAAATTGGTCAATAAAGCGCCGAAATGGTTGAAAGTTATGGTCGTCTGCGGGGGACAAAAAGGACTTATAGACAAACAAACGGTACCGTGCCACGCCGGTAATTATCCAATCGTAATAGAAAATGAGAGGGTGGTTACCTACCTCTGACATTCGAACTGGAAGAGAGCATAAAATAAACATAAGTTCTTTTTTATGGTTATTACATCAAATTAATTGTTGAGATAATTGGAAATGCCCCCCTAGAACAGAAGTTCGATTCCTCAATCAGAGGTGCAAACGACTTTGATACAATATCCTACCACCGATTCCCCCCTCCCCGAATAGCCCGATTGGCAGCCCACCCGAAATTTTAATATTCATTTGATCATCAACCGGGATAGTAATGGAGTGCTTCTAATTTATGATTATATACTCCAACCTTTCGATCCTCCACCCAACAGCGTTCAACCCCTTCTGAAAAGGGAATCAATGAGAGCGAGAGACCCGCTCGTAAAACGGTTACCGAATCATTACCATCAAGTTCTAATAGCCTATCCCCCCATCTGTCTCCCCCGCCCCACCCCAAAATCTGTCAATAGAATAAACAGCACACACCGATGGAAGCCGCTGAAGTTTGGTTTGGCGGAGGAATTATACGGCGTTTACGAGCATTAGCAAACAAACAAAATAAACTGAATCAACATCCAAAAAATATTGCCCATTAATCCGCGTTCAAGGAGGCGAGAGGGATCGTAAAAAAATCAGTGTAACTAACAAATAAATAAACTCTCGCAAATGATAATAAACTGACCCGAGGAGGAATTCGGGAAGAAAGGAAGGGGGAAGGAGTAAATCACTTGAAATAAAAACAAATCGCGTTTTACGATCAGGTATTCGAAATTTGATTATTATTATTATTATTATTTTGACGAGGTGGGTGGCCCATCAAAAAAAAAAAAGAAAAAGAAAGAATCGAAACATAGTCAAGGTGCCGAAACGCCCTTCCGATAATGGTGGTCATTTCCCCCCTCCCCCGTATCACACTAACAAATGGTGTAAACTCCGGTATTCCGGTCACTTTTCGGTCCGTTTAGGTTTGTCGGTCTCAGGCCTCAGCCGGCCTGCGAATCGAAAGATATACCATTTATTTTTCCTTCGCCAACCACCTTCCGGGGCCATCCATTTTACGGTCCACACGTAACGGAAGGACAGTTTAGAGTACGGTTAGTTCGTAGTAGAAGGTGGCATGATAGGACACAAAAAAAAAGAGTCCAGCGGAGACATGAATTATACTCCCACTTTTTTTGGGAAACGGAGTCTTCGTTTAGTTTTTTCTTTTTTCTCTCTCTCTCGCTTTTCAATGTAAATTTTTTGGATGTTATTTGCATAACGATTTTGGAGCCAAGCAACACCAGTGGTACGGTTGAGCGAACCACCAGAAGTACACAACAAGTGAATTGTATTAATTTTTATTCATTGATTCAAAAGTCGTTACGAAGGAGCTATCTGTAGGGTTGTCAAGTTTTAACCACGTTGGTCCTTTTGCACGCAAATACGATATGTATGTTTTCTTTTTATTCTCTTCAATTTTTTGTTTGCTTACACAGAAAAAAATAATAAATTTTAACAAGCGTGTAAAATATCCCCTCGTTTAAATCCAAGCTAAAGGAGGCGTAAACAACGAAATTGTTTGCAACTTTTCATGTGCCATACAATAATATTGGCAATCTTTCATACAACAGGCTGGATTCAGGCGTTATCTGGCTTAAATTTACATGAAATATCCCATTATATTCTGGCAAATCTAGCATTCCCTTTATGTGCATTAGATAACGCAGAAAATTCAATGTTTATTTTTATCTGTGTAGAATTAAACATCGTGTCCGTCCTTTCTTTTTTTGATGCATTGAATTCCATTTTAGTTAAGCTTTATGTTTACTTTATATACAGGGTGTCTCATAATAGGTGTCACTAAAACGAAATGCGATTACAGCAAAACAAGTCAACCAAATCATAGCATTTATTTCTCATTTGAACGATACATGTTTTAGGAACATACCATATTATTTCAATTCAGCATCTCTCGCCCTTTTCCTTGATAACTTTGCGAATCGCTTTGGAAACACATCGCAGCTGGCACACACGATTTCCTGAGGAATTTAATCCAACATACCAACGAAGCATCTCTTGAATCGTTCTAAAGTAAGCCCTTTCGGAGGGCCAATTTGTTGAAACATATAACCCCATACAAAGTTGTCAGGTTGGTTGAGATCCGGCTAAACCATAGACTAACTCTAAGACCAGTAGGTCCCATACAAAAACGATTTTTTTCTTGGCTCAGTCAGTACTAGAATATCGTCCCAAGCTCGGTCCCAAGCTCAATAATGCACCCCTTATAATGAACTCACATGAACACACTCTCAAATACTCTGTCAAAATAACACAGCAAATCAAAACAAAGGCGCAAATATGTATAACAAGGTGCTGGCTTCAAGGTGTAATTCGGACCAAGGGGTTCTACAACAGTGAACCAATTTCAAATCGCTAGTTACATATTGATTGTTGGCTAAACTGCAGGCCATTCTTCACTTGTGATGAAATCGGACAAATTTTAAAAGGACCACGCTTGTTTCTCGTTTACCTTGAGAGCTGGAGCTGAGTCCTGTTGGAAACAATATATTGTGTTACCATACAGCGTTGAAGCATTAGGAAGCAGATGGTCCTTCGAAATCTGCTCGATATAGTATTCAGTGTTGATTTTTACGTTAGGTTCTATGCAAAACAGAGAAAGTTTTCTTTTTCGGGAAACGGCGCCCAATTCCATGATTTTCCATACATTCTGAAAGCGTTCTACAACTAGTTTATCTCTTGGAATATTGGCAAGACTTTTGCCATACACACGACAATTTTGTTGGTTATGACTGTCTTGAAGAAAGAAGAGCTTTTCATCCTATAAAATAGAATCTCACAGTTACTGTGCCGAATCAAAAGATTTCTGCTTCCTTGGACCCTGACTTGCCCTTGACGCTACGTCAACTTGTGTACCCATTATTTCTTGTACGGCTTGTATTCCAGATCATGTCTTAAGAGCCTGTTCATTGAAGCAGGGAAAATTTGAAATTGTTTGTTCAATTTACGGCCAGATACGGCCGGATTACGTCTTATTTGCTACCTCACAAATTTGATCTATCTTTTCCTTCGTTCTGCCAGTTCGCCTGACACCTCCTTTGTGTTTAACATGAACATCTCCAGTTTTCTTGAACCGTTTCAAGGTACAAAAAACAAACCACTTACTCACTCCGAAATGCTTAAAGCTTCTGAAAATCTGACACGGTCTAAGCTTTTGCAAATGTAATTTTAAAACTTGCACCCGTATGGTTTCCATGGTAGCTGATAAATATAAACAAACGGAATCGCTTACTTATCTTCAGCAATAAGCTGTCAAAAAATACACTCAAAACGGGTATAACCAATGCCGCTGTTAAAATTACCCAGCTGAAATAAAACAAGACAGAAAAAGGTGCCACCAATAGTGGGACACACTGTTTACACTGCCGGAAATTAGTTTAAAGACATACGATAATTGGGCAAATTTTTATTTTCTAATGAATTATTTCTTGAATTCATGTACACTTTTTGTTGAAACAATGTTTTTTGCAACTAGAAATGAGAAGAAAAATTAGTATTTTCTATTTAATTCCAAATACCTTTACTTATCTTGACAGATACGCGGATTTCGTCCACAATGTACTGACTTCTTCAGTGTCTCGTACTTATAACTCGACTGAAAGAAAACCTTTGTCACCTGCCGTATATATATTATTTTCTAAATTCAAAACGTTTACCTATCATTATTTTGTTTATACCCATCCTGAGTCGAAAACAAATGTCGTTCATATACATGAACTGTTCCTTTAATTCTACCCGGCAACAAGTTGACACTTCTAGTACATTATCACTGAAACTCAAAAATTTGTTCCGGTGGTACTGTCAAACGTGTCAAGCCGAAAAAAAATCTAGCGTATCTTCTATAAAGGTCGGAATGCGGATATTACATGCGATTTTGTGTGCGATAAAAATTGTAAATGTCATGTTTGTTACATTTTACGCTTGCAATGAATACGGAACCAGTGGAAACATAAGTGTGTCGTACATAAATTACATCATACATCATACATTACATTTTGGATTGCTGTGTGTTTCAAAGGGGAAGAGGGGCTGATTAGCGTTTCCTAAGGGAAGTGGTCAATCATCAATTGCGCAAGAGTTTCAAAAGATCGTTCAAACATGAAGTCCATTATTTTTCAATATATGTTTGTTAGCCGTTTGAATATTTCTGAAAGCGAAATAACGTATGGGAGGCAAAAGCGATTAATAATTCGTGTGCCAAACCAATAATTTGAAGTTCTTTGTGAAGAGTAGATTTTAAGTTTTTGTAAAATGTAACGACGTTGTAACGTCTAAATGATCCAAAATTTACACTACTCGTTAACTAGTAACATAACTTTAATAATGTAAAAAACAAAAATCAAAAATAGATTCACTTGTTCCAAATATCGCCAAAAACCCCTCAACCGCTTCAATTTTTCGCTTCTTACGTGAATTTTGCACTTGAGAAAACTCCGCAAACGAATCCTGCTTTCAGAAGCAAACAGTTACTTGATCACGTTGATACGAGTACAGTAACAATTTCTGTTCACAAAATGTAACGCGGTGTAACACTTTCGAAACGAATAACCTTGGTTGAGGAATTGCCGCGGTTGATCCTTTGCTCGGAGGATAGCCGTGTAAAATATGTATTTCAATATTTAAGTTACTTATTACTGAAGTTATACTGTGAATATTAAAATTGACTCTTTTGATATGGTACGCTTGCTTGTTTTTTTTGCAATCACTCATGACGCAACCAAAACATTCTGCGACGAATTAAAAAATCGGTGCATATGTCAGGGACGATCGCAATGTTTACGTTACGGGCGACATCTACGATTTGCAAGTGGTTTCACGAAACTAAGTTAATCTGTCATGTTGTGGGGGGGGGGTGTTGCTTTAATTATAAATACACTAATGAGCAACCGTCAATTCAAAATGCGGGCAGTATTCAACCAATTTTTGGATGCGTCCTGTTGTTTACATCCTGATGTTGTCATTTGAAGTTACAAAGTTTGTATAAGGTAGAAGCTCATCGTGCCTGACATTTTCAAACACCTTTTCAGCGTCTAACAACACCATGGCAGTGGACTTGGATACCGCTATGTTATTCATTATGGAGTTCATCACTCGAACTAGCTAATGAGTAGTGGAATGCCCTTTCCTGAACCCAAAATGTTCCGGTAGGAGGATGTTTTGCTAATCGACAAACTGCAGCTAACGATTGAAATAAGGCTTATTGGTCTATAGCTTGAAGGAGATGTTGGATCCTTCCCGAGATTGAGAATTGGAATGACTTTGGCTACTTTTTAGATGCTTGCAGTTCCAAACATCTATTGAAGATGTCGCTCAATAGTATGTACACTTTTATGTTAAGTTTTTTTAGGATCAAGTTGAGTTAAGTTTTTTTGAGATCAATTTTGCAGGCTTGAGCGGACTTCGGATCCTTGAGCCTAGCAAATGCGATGTAGCAACGTGGTCACCGATCGCATTTGCTTTCTTGAAACGGGTTATGAAAAGCAAATCGACAACCTTGAGAGGCGGAACAGGTTTGGGATGCGTCTTCAGGACTTTGGCTACCTTACAGGATGGTCTAGACCGTTCATTCAAGTTTTGGATTATCTTCTCGAAACTTTCATTCCGATTTTTTACCATTCAGATCGGCCATTTCACGTTTCCTATTCAGGTCCCCCGTCCTCTGAAACATGCGTCTACGAACATTTCTTAACCGAATCAATAGTTGGGTGTGGGAATCAACGGCAATAAACTTACCCGTCAAAGCCACACGTTGCCCGCACGCCTCACCAACCACGGTTATAGCTCGATGGAGTTCACCCAGTACACCGTCAATGTCTTCAGCGGTGACCAGCGGCAGTTTTTCATCGATGTTTCTGTCCACCAGTCGGCCGAACCGGAACCAGTCCACATGATGATAGTCCTTTCTCAGGCACCTTGGAGTAGGGACCACGTTCATACTGACTTCAGCCACCACCGGTTGATGATCAGAGCTGAGGTTGTTGAGGGCCTCCGGCTTCATTAGCGAGATTTCCGAATGGAAAAAGTCCAGGGTAGAAGGATTTCCAGCCGTTGACATGAACGTTGGTTCTTCCGGGTAGTGAATACAGTCCGTGCTGGGCGTGGTCGAACAGCAGCCTTCAGTTTTGGTTTTGCCGATAGTTCCTCTAATCGTCAAGACGGGCATTCAAACCGCTTGCGACGACGAAGCGGAAACTTGACTGCGTGATGGTGGTGAGATTGTTGATAAATTTCGTTGCCATCCCATTGTTGGCAATACCTGCCGGATGCGTCATGACGATTCTTCCTTCACACCCTAGTATCACAGTTGTCACAATTCGGTTGAGGTAATTTCCATGTGACTTAAATTAGTCACATAGAAGTTACCTCATCCGATTTTTTAAAAGTGTGCTACTAGGGCCACTAATGGCCTCGATGATGGAAGTGCGGATGTGGGGAAAAATGTTGTAGGAATCATTTCTTCAAGATAATCGATACAGGGTGGCTCCCCTGGAGTCGGTGCGATCAAGCTGGGAGATGTTGTGGTCAGGCAACCAGAAGCTGCCACCTGGCTTTAGTTGGGTCTCGGTTAGAAGGACCGCGTCGATGTTGTGTTTGTAGACGAAATCAACAGGCTCGAGCCTTTTTGCTCGGATAGAGCAAGCGTTCCAGGTAACGATGGTTAGTGCTTTAGACGCCATACTGAGCCATGAATTTATCGAGCACTTGGATCTGCTCTTGCTGTCTTATCGACGAATATCGCCATTAGTTTGTCCACAGAGTTCAACAACAGTTCGGGATTGTTGTTGGTTGCTGGTCGACTCCAGAATCCAGTGGGGTTGAAGATCGCTGTTCACCATAAGGGCCGGGATTTGTTTGAGCGGTAGTACCTTGCCCCCACGGATTTGGTTGGCGATTACCACGAATTTGCGGAAAATCTCCGGATGTGTAGACTTGCTTTCGGATACGCTTAAAAGCTTCGAAAGCTTCACGTTTCGGCCATTGACGAGTTTGAACCGGTCCTTGATTTCCAATGCGATTTGTACCGGATCGAGGTTTGACAGGCCTCTGATGACGGCCTTGAAAGGTTTCTCCCTGGGAGTGTCATGCGTGATGATTTCCGAACTGGAATCTTTCAGATGCTTCACTACCTGGTCCTTTTTTGACCGGAGCATCACCTTCGTACCTAAATACTCCACACTACCACAACCGCTCCTCTATCCGCGGTGCTTTTCCTGGTTTTAATCAAAACGAGATGAAATTGAATCGTCCGACTTCCGTTTCTTGCAGGTTTCCACAAATAGAGAGCGTTAAGAAAACAAATTCACTATACACATTTGTAAAATCTAATAAAACGAGACAAAATGACAAGGAAAACATTTTCACGTCATGCTTCGAGCACCGCATACTACGATCTTCGCAGATGGTTGCCGTCCTCAGTTCACGAAACTCATTTCGATGGCCTGTTGTTCACCACTTTTAAAACAGATCTGATATAGCTTTATAATCGAATAGAACTCCTTCAAAGTGAACTGGATTTGTTCAGATCAAAGCGCTTAGTGATCTATTTAATCAGCTCGGTATACGAAGCACATGCAGATCGAGTAGAAAGGCTCTTTTCTGGTATTATCAAGAGTTCCGGATCTAAGCATTTCTCCTTGCTGCTCTCCCGATGTTTCCCACTTCTTATGAAGATGTTTCTCTGAATCAGAAACTCCGTAGGTAATTGGTGTCATCCTCACAATTATTTGCAAGGTGAACAATTAGTGAGACTTCATCTGATTGCACATGTTCAGGAACTCCGGAACTTTCGACTGGAAGATACGGTTCGCTTTATTGATAATAGGCATCACTCATTAGGATGACTGAAAATGTACTGTGTGATTTGAATGTTGTTGCAGTTGGATTGGAGCGAGAAACAACACGAATTCCGGAAACCGTTCCAAATTCATTTTGAAAATTGACTCCAACGATAGCCATCTGGGTGATAGATGGATGCAGAACTCTTGAAGGTTTCAATTCCAAGATACTTGAGGACTGCCTTGACGTGTCAGCAGCTTCTGGACGGATCGGTTAGAACCAAGGGGTGAGTCGCTCAGCACAATATCTCTTGTGCCCATTTTTTCAAGTGTGCCACTAAGCGTTACGATTTTCGATCGTAGTGCCAATAGGTGCCCATGTGTGCCACGGTAATTTTACAGCTGACTCTTTATATTTTGGCTACGCCTGGCAACCAGGCGATTGTTTTGTTTTGATTTCAAAATTTAGGTCTCGGAAAAGGTTGTTATTGCGGAAACCGCGTTTTTCATGAACTTGTGTTGAGACAACCACTTTGGTGCTGTTGGTGATGGATGGATAAAGAATGGAGCTCAAGAAATTAACAGCTGGAAGTTAGTGCAAGAATTCGTATAAACTGTTGTATATTGATGATTGATTTATCCTCTTTCTCAGCATATTGGATTTCCCTGCTGACTCAATCTTCGTCAAAAATTTACAACTTTTTCACTGTAGTATATGTTTGACGTCATTTCCTTGATGAACATTCTGGCATTCAGAAATGAGTATTATTGTTCTGCCTGGTCAGGCTGTGAATGTGCCAGTTTCCTCTCTTGTCCATCGAACACTACAATTTAGATATTTGCCCATGCATATGGCAAATTGAGCATAATGGCGCCATCCGGAACTTTCCGCAGACTTTAGAAAAAACTTTGATTTCAGTGTTTTTTAGCTGCTCCAATAAGGCATCAAAGGCTTTGTCCTCTGGTAAAAAAGGTTATTGTGAAAAAAAATTTATGCTTTAATCTTAAATACACTTACTGTGAAGCAAAACAGAGCTTTTTTCATACAATAAGCGTGAGTACTGTTCAGAATCTTCGTCGAATAGCTGGATGTGGTGGTTATGGGATTGGAAAATACTTGATACCAATTTGGGGAATGACATTGGCGAGATCCAGGAGGCACATCACTTCTCCGCTACGAAACCTGAATTCAGCTGGATTTCATGCGTATGTTTCTCCATTATTATTTTTTTTTAACAGAGTTCCACCAGCAACAGCTTTTTTACGAACGTTCTCAGACATGATCTGCATGTCCTCCTCAATCTCCGGATCTTCTCGATTATTACCTTAGCCAGCAACTAACTGCAGACCTTCTGCTTCATCAAAATGTTTAGGATATGGAAGATGATGGTTTCTTATCCTGCCTCCCATTTGCTCAAAAAATGTGTCTTTAATTAAAGCTGATAAGTGATATCATGTCTTATTAATTTAATCCAAAACCTCATTCATTGTTTCACTCAAAATTTTGCCTCAACTAACAGGCAGATCAAAAATTCACCTATAATTACTTTCCGTTGCGTGACGAAACAAACAAACAAAAAAAAAACACTACAAAACCATGAAACGTCAATTTTGCAGGGCCGCCAGGTTATTTCTACGAGAAGTACAAATATCAAAAGTGTGCCATAGAGTGCCACACATGTTTATGTTCTCTATCCAAACAAAAAAAATCAATTTAATGATTCAAAAACTAAAATTGTTTTGATCCTTCATCTTCTATTGCACAGACATAAAGAAGTATTCATGGGCCTTGTAGGAATCAAGTGTTATCGGAGAATTCAAATTTCCTTTAAAAGAGGACTTTTTTTTTCTCTTTTTGTTTGTGGATTTGTTTGGTTTCCGTTTTTGGGCAGTAATCACAATCAAATGAAATTTATTTCGGCTTACTGTTTGCATAAATTTTCTTTGCTATTCTGTTAGGTTGCCCGGTTATCAACTTTCTTTCGTTGCATCACTTTAGAAATTTCACTTTAAAACCTTGGCAATTATTACCAGGCTTTAGGTTCAAATGCCAAAAGTTCACCCACAGGCAAGAGGAGCATAAACTAATCTTTCTAGCATCTATGCTCCCAACGATAAAGTACAAATTATCACACTGTTCAACTCTACATGAAAGCGTTTGGTACGGGAGGTCCACGCTTTCTTCCTTCCCTTCATTCAAAGTAGTAGATCGATTTTAGATCTTTCTGGAATCGCACTATTTCTTGAACTCCTCTCTGCGGCATATACTACGCAGTTGGCCTGGCCGATGACAAGAAAAACGATATATTCAAGAAACCATCATTTTCCAGGATGCCTTCAAGCATTGGCTGCGTTAGTGTGAGATTAGATTAGATTAGAAGGTCCACAAGTAATTGCTTAAGAACGTCGGCACCTATTATCGGGGACTTTACTTCGGCGATTGTGAACACCCATATGAATGATCGGCGGGGGCCAATATCAATGGTTATGCGCTTCGTACCGAAGGTTTTGATTGGGCTGCCGTTGGCGGCGAATAGTTGATTTGTGTTAGTGGAATGGAGCTATTCTCGGGGCGAGGGAGGTAACACTGAAAAATCAGCACCGGTGTCTATGAGGAACTGCCTTGAGGTTTTTTCATCATGAACTTCAATTCGTTGAATTTCTAACTTTGCGACCATAGGCAAAAAGCTTTGGAATTCACCACGCGAGTATAAAATCCATCATTACCAAGTTTGGGGAACACTGTTCGTAGGATGAACTGTCAGGAAGAGGCAGAAAACCCGGTTCTTATAATCCTAAACTAGATCAGAAAGTGGTAGCTCTAACTCGGAAGAACAAATCGTGATTTGGCCAACAAAGCGGAAACCACCCAAGCAACGCCAAATGTTTGATTGCATGCATTTTTGCTCAAATGTGACAAATGATTATGTTACCATTCCGATGATAGAAAAGAAGGTGGAGCCTATGAAACATAATTTATGTTTGATAATTGTCATAAACAAAAAATTCTAAAACATTAGTGCAACAAATTTCGTCGGCAAAAATATTTTCATCAACCAGGTTCATACTATGGACTCCAAGCTTACCAGATCGGTGTTCTTACCCCTCGACCGTCTCGACATATAAGATAGTGAATAGTCAGAGTCCTCTTAAACCCTACCATTATCCTATTTACCAACCTTATAGGGGACTTAAATAGATATTCAGTTTGATATAATTTAAATTAAAAACATTGTTAACAGATGTTATCACACAAGCAATTTCATGTTACCATACAAGCAAATTTCACCACTTCTGATGTTCGATCATGAAAGCAATTCGCAACAGGAATTTTAAATATTTCATTCTAGCAAAACAGAACTAGGTTCAATGGCAAACGAGTATGTGACATAGATAGATATAGGATATATATCTATCTTAAAGAAAGCTAAAAACTGTCTTTTTCCGACCAATACGGCACTAATCAAACATACCTGACAAGTTTTGGCCTTTCTCGCATATGTTTGTTTCTTGAAATACGGAAGACTTAAGTGGATGCAATTATGAAACAAAATATGAAAACAAGATGTCAGACGTAAACATGTCCTAGCTGAAAAACTTCAAACACATGTATGACAAATAAATTAGTCGACTAAATGAATCGAGATATGAATTGCATCAAACGATCACCTTCATGACAAAACTAGTCAGATCACACTGTTAAAGATCTACAGCATGACACATGAAAAATAAAACTTGAATATTTATGTTTTCGGTGCTACTTGGGCAGCGTCGGAATGTTTCATCGTATCAAGAAATGGAATAACCTGAAGACCTAAAAGAAGCAGAAAATCGCCAAACAAAGTGCAGAACAGAAGAAACGCGTAGCAACAAGGGCTTTGATGGACGGCGGCATCTATGACAAAAAGGACTCAAAAACCCTTCTAAGATCCCAATATTACACTGCCGTCGTAGGAGAAGGTCGATTCAAGTGGAGAAGTTACCCATTTTCTATACTACCGGTACAATCAATGCAGAAATCTATCGTTCTAATTATTTGCAAACGAGGTTGCTGCTTTTGTATCAGACGCATAGTTGCCCTCCACTGCTTTGGCCAGATTTAGCGCATTACGCCATAACAACTCTCAATTAGCTTAATTATAAATTTCGTTGAGAAAGACATCAATCCGCCAAATTGCCCTCAGCTTCGGCCCATCGAACGCTTTTGGGTGATTGTAAAGAGGGTCTTCAAAAAAACTAGTAAAGCAGCTGAAAATATGAAGCAGTTCAAAACAATTTGGACTAAGACGTCCAAAACATTTGTCAGGAACTTGATGAAAAGTGTTCGATCAAAAATTCGCGATTAATTTTATCCGATCTTCACAATGTTCAATTACAATAAAGAATCATCCATTTATTTGAATAAAACTTAATTTGTTTTATATGATTTGAGGGTAAAAATATATTGGATAACTTATCTCCGATACAGTCCTTTACATTAGAAGTGTTAAAAGCCTTTGCTGACGTAAAAGTATGTCCTGTATATCGTCAGTTCATTTCTTCAATTTTTAACAATTTACTACTTATTCTGTTAACACGTGTAAAATCTTCCTCATCTCTCCATGGCCATGTCCATACAACATCAAATGGCAAACACTTGCACCACTTACACCAACCACAGCAAAACCACTCACAACCCAGTTTTTGTTGGTCCACTTCTTCGACGTGAGTGGTTCACGGGCATCGCAGCCTAATTTATTCCCGCCCAAGTGTGTGCGAATATTTTACGATTATGAGAATTAGAACTTGTAAATTCCTGCCGACTGGTTGGAGTGGGACCGCCCTCTTCCCTCCCATCGGCCTTTCAAGTGTGGAAGACCAGCCAGCGGCGACCGTTTCAAGAAATGGATTAAAACCTAGATGGTCGGTCGGTTGAAAGGACAGTAGTGTGCCAAGGCTTCCATCGCTTTCCAGGCCTGGCCGTGTTGCTTTGCCTCGTGGGCTGAGCTGCGTTCCGAATCCAATCTGAATTTCCCGCTTACCCTGTCACCATATGTGTGACGATGTTTCCACCGGGGAAGCGTACGGAAATATATGCTGTACACTCGCTGGAAGTATTTTTTGCACCGAAATTTGGCACGAGGGTTGAACTGTTTAGCCTGTGGGTGAATCATCAGCGACCGAAGTAAATCGATCGATTCCGGAGTTCAACCCTGTCCCAGGAAACATGTGCTGCTACTCCACGTCGTGTATCGTCCTCGTCCAATAATGGAGGGCGAGGGTGTAGCCGTTCGCGCCAGGATACCAGCTTTTTCTCACCATCGCTGTGAATCCACCCGCTAGCTTTCGCACGAACGTCGTTGCAAACGTATGTGCCGGGCCGTGTGTTCCGGATTTTCGTTTTTCCCACTCACCCAAGGCACAAGTCAGTGTGCAGCTGCCGGTTTTCCTTTTTTTGTGCAACCTCCAGCCAGACACCAAAGTCAGCATACTTTTGCTCGAAACAACCTTTCGAACCTCGTGTGCCGTTCTCGATGCATGTTGTACAAATAGTTGTACAAGAACCCATGGAGCTTCTCAACGTTCTGTACAGTCTAGGCCTAACTAGAAGACTACACCCGCTCTCCCTCCAAGGTGGAACCATACCAAAGTCGGAGCGCGTATCTTCCTCATGTGGGATTCGGAAAACTGTGCCTTAAGCCACCGTGGAGTGCTGGCTATGCATGGCCAAACGCGGTGTTTTCGTTGGAATTTATGCTTCCGCTTCGCCCCCTGCCCAGCCCACACGCGGGAGGGAAGAGTCTTTGCATTTTTGGACCCTCGCATACGTGCACAGTCATTCACGGTGCACTTGCTCGCTTTTTGTGCCGAATGCATTTTGCCAGACCACGACGCGCGTCTTTGTGCCTATTTTTAATATGGAGAAATATGATACTTAATTCCGTTAAAATATTACCCCGACTCCCACAACTACACAACTCTGCCGATGCGATGGTTTCGCCTGGTAAGCTTTTTGGGGCTGTAGGGCAGTCTTTAAACGAATTTGTGGGACGGAATGAATAGGATCAAAGCCATTTCGCTTACACAATCCGGAAAAGAGCGCCTTCAGACGCTAGCTTACGAACCTAATGATGATTGATGTTCTTCGGGGGTTTTAAAGTGATTAAATCAGTTTGCTAAAATTAAAGGATTCCAAAACATCCACCACTCAAATCAACCTAATCCAACTCTGGTTGGCACGGAAAGTCCACATGATGCAAACAAATTCGCACGTGATGCAAATCAAACAGACGCTGTCCCCCCCACCCCCTCTGCAGTTTAGAAAATAGCCACAGCCCAAAGCAGGGAATCGGCACAAAGGTGTTGATTGCAGTCCTCCGCCGTAATTTCGTCATGGCCGTGAAGCACGACCTCAGTTCCCGGTTTTGAAAAATGGCAAAATTTATGATTTATATTTATATGCCATAATTTGAATTTCCGGTTTTCGTATTTTAAATCCGTTCCGGCTTGGACCGACCAGGACGGAAAACCCGCTGAACTAGGAATCGCCAAGAGCTGTCTGCTGCAAGCAAGGCCACCTGACTGACGACGACGGTGCTGATGACGATGATGATGATGATGATGATGATGATGATGGTATCAACAATGGCCTGTCTCGTGATTTATTAGCATTTTATTCTAAACAATAAATACTTTTCGCTTTGTTTTTTTTCTCTATCACTCTTCACTGGTAGGCAGTAGGCCGTAGGACAAAAGCGAAAATTGTACTTTTGGGAAATTTCTAACACAAGGCAGCCGTTGCATCTGGGTTCCTTTTTACTTGAAACGAGGCTCCCGGGATCATTTGAAATAGATTTATCATAGGTGCTATTTTGTTGTCGTCGAAGTCATATTTTAAGTGTTGTCACGGCAGGCAGCGTTTGTGCAAATGCTGCAAGTGTCTTGCGTGCTGTAGTTAAAATGTGAGATGTTTTTAGTTTGTGATTGATTTATACAGTCGGTGATGCAGTCAGGAGTTGATTTAGAACTCATTGACCGGCGTGCTATCGGAGAAGATGTTGATTGATAGAGATTTTTATTTTTGGTGGATTGAAGCTGTCAGGAAATGGATTGTTTTTAATTTTGATGGATCCGGTAAAGGCACCGAATTACCAATCCGGTCGAGAAGAACTTACCTAGGAGGGTAAGAGTCACGCTAAAAGGTTATACCATTAACATCAAGAGTAAAATTAGTATACACAATGCTTTGTGTAAATTTGGTTGTGCGTGTATTTCATATGACATTTTAAGACAAAAGAGATCACAGCAAGCCGCATTTTAGAATTGAAGTGTTTTTAGTTTGCTCCATCAATTTCGCGAAAACAAACATTTTGTTCAGTATTCGATACAACATATTCAAATCGGAAGTGACCGTGCGAAGAGCGCTTCAAGCAAACCTGGTGTTTCGTAGTGTGTGTTAACGTTTGGTTCGGTTAAGTGGCACTACGCCACCAGGCTACCGTTCGAGAAGCTGTATTGGGAGCCAAATTCATTGCAACGCTGGTGTTTCACCACACAGATAAAAAGAAACATTGAATTTTCTGCGTTATCTAATGCACATAGAGGGAATTTTAGATTTGCCAGAAAATAATGGGATAATTCATGTAAATTTAAGCCAGATAGAAAAATAGAGTAGAGCCGTTTTTGTGATATACAAAAATTTAGATTTTTTGGATTTTAGACAGAAGTGTTTCTTCTTTCTTTCTTATTTCTTAGCGTTTAAAGCTTATTGCTTGCTCTCAACTCCACAGTTATTAATTAAGAGCATTCGATGCCAGGTACCATTTTTGAATAAGTATGATTGTGTGGCAAGTACAATCATACCCAATGCCCATGGAGTCGAGATATTTTCCATAACGAAAAATCCCTAGTCCAGACCGGAAATCGAACCCAGCCACCTCCAGCATGGAGCTGCCCTCCTGAGCTAAGGGAGGACCATAGACAAAAGTACATCTACAAAAATGTCAATATCTTTGAACTTAGAGCACAAATTTCAAATCATTTCTTATAAAAATTAATCTAAATTAAAAAAATTATGTCCTGATTAAAAAACTAAGTTTGGAGTGATTAAAAAGTTGACTGCAATTTCCTGCAAATTTTCCATGAAAATCTCGTTTAAATAAACATGTTCAATGAGATAACACGATTCAAAAATTCAAACTATAATTGTATCGTAGTTCCATTGAAAGCCGAAGAAAATGAGCCTTTGATGGATTAAATGGGTTGAAAGTAGTCGAAGTTCGAGTATTTTTGTAAAATCATGGAAATTGAAGGTTTAAACGATATTAAAAAGATTAGATATTTAACACACGTATAAAAGTATGCATACACATTTATATCCACACATGTTTGCACACATAACTTCTCACATACATGAATACAGAAACACTACTAACATTACCTTTTGTTTGTTTTCAACCTCTGTCAGCTGTCGCACAAAATAAAATGGGATATTTTCAACAATGTACTTTGCGCTAGTGTTTGTGAGACCGCTCGGCGAGAATCTAACGCAAGCAACTCAATTTGACAGCTTCTTTCTTCAACATTGCTTAACCATGTGTACGACAAATCGTGAATTCAAGTGAATTCCGCAAAAGTTTTGTTTTGCCCCTGGTAACTATATTTTTACAGAACCGATCAATTTCCCTGCTTCGTTGCCAAATTGGCATTATTTTAAAATTTATTTTGGAGATTTTGACGAGCTGTGGATTTTGAAAGTGCTATGTAGTTCATGCTAAACGTGCTTGGCTAGGTAGATGTCAGGCGCAAGGTAAATTGATTTCTTGAGTAACTTTCATATAAACGATGTACAGCATCGTAGTACTTACTACTTCTCTGATCGACATTATCTTACAACATCTAGTTTTAATAATTGTTATTTTCTTACTTACTAACTCCATTATTTGTTCTCTTGGTCGCTATTTGTTCTTTGACATACTCACCATACGACGTCGACCGTTCTGTCATGTCAACGGATTGATATTTCTGCTTCACAAAAGTTAAGCAACAAGGATGTCCCAAAACAGTTGAGTATTCACAAGTGGCTTCTACAACAAAACCTGTTCCACATTGAAGTTAAGTCTCGTATCCTGTTTATCCAAAGCGAAAATGAACGCCCTCTGTTGAATCAATATTTAAAAGAAGCGAGGAGGAATTGGAGGTGGAATTGGAAAGAAACCCAAAATTGTTTACACCGAATTAGTGCAAGACCTCGACTTATTGAAATAGAAATCCGAATTGCTGGCATCACACTTGAAAGAACACAACACGCGGAGCAAGGCCTCGTAGAGCTCAAAATTTCTTGTTACAGAAATCGTCACAAGAAATTTGACAAATATTATTGTACAAAGGACAAACCATATTGTTACCATGACGTAAACGGTTGGTTTGAAGAGTTTAGTGAGCTATATGCTCCATCTGAATGGTTTTTATTCACCGATAGCAGTAAGTTGAGTTTGTAAGCCATTTTACTGCATCAAGGAAATGATTATCCTTCCATTCTTTCTACTCATGCCGTTAATATGAAGGAGAGGTATGAATCAATGGCTTTCAACACTAAAATGGCTATTTTAGTCCATTAATAATTGTATCTAAGTTACAGCAATAGATTGTTACATTTCTCCAAATCAAACGAAATTGCAAGGAATCTACATGCAGCCCGTCATTTTCCGATTAGTAAATATTCCGGGAAATTCAGATGACTCATTAGCTTGGGGTCAAAATTGATCTTGTTGGCAGTATACCACTCCAGAACCACCTTGGAGTACTGGCAGCTGGCCAAATCGGTCCAAATGATGGCGTTGCCTCTATGCTTACGGATGAACGGCAATACACGCTTTTTCAGGCATTCTTTGATGTAAACTTGGGATTTCACCGTCAAGGATGCAACAAATAGTTCGGTTTTCAAGTCACAACTTCAAATCGCTTGCCAAATCAGGGTTTCCTTCGTGAACTTGTTGGCAAATACAAACTTGAATCTTACAGGCACATCCTCACGTCCATTTCCAAATTTTCGACCGGGAAGCTGCTTAAAATCGAGTTTGACATATGTTTCGTCATTGATCAAAGTGCAGCAAGACACTGATTAATCCTGATTATCTCTGAGCAGTTTTGAACATTTCTTACTCACTGGATTCATATTGTGATACTGAACATTCCTACCTTTTGTAAAGCTTGGTTTTGACAGTGAAATTGAATAATCAAAACAAGGAAGTTCTGTTGTGAAGGGTTACCGTGTCCTCTTTGTGGTTATTCAATGGCCATCTTGTCCAGGTACTTCTTCACAATTTGGCCGGTTATACCAACGTCTCGACCCAAAGCGCGAACGATGATGTTATTATGTCCCCGGCCTTTCTCTTCAGTTTCTCTTGCACTTTTCGAACGCGCAGCACTCATGGGAGGCCGGAATCACGACGCTCTGGGTTTTCTCCGGAAATTAGGGGATGTTCTAGATGCCGGCTGGCTATATCCGGTGGACACAAAGTGCCTCAAGATGTTTAACCTGTTTGTAACAATGCGTTTGATGAATGTGTGGCAATCAGCTACGTTGGTAACCATGTCTATTGTGACCTCTATCAATGTCGTTCTTACAAAAAGAAAAATTGATCGTTTGGTACGAGTCTGGTGGCGACGCGTTTCATAACCAAAAAATCAACCAAAATGTGTTGAGTAAATTCATAAGAGATGTTGAGTTACTTTGCCATCCCTTTATTGCCAACAAGACGACTTTTTAGCACAATATCCATCACTTTTTCTACGTTTTGAATGCTTTATGCCACTTAAATACTTGCGTTTTCGATAGAGAAGAGTTCTTAAAATGATTCCTTTGCTGTTACCCTATTGGAAACATCAAATTTCAAGCAATTTTGCTGTTCAATATTTTTTTTATGTTAAAAATAGCCACACAAACTATTTGCGCCGTAAACAAACAGCTGCCAAACTAGTTATAGTATCCCACTTAATACGTACGTCCTTGGAAAGAAAAATAGATCAGAAAATTATCTTAGTTTGTAGATCTGGTTTTTCAAGAAATGTCCGTAGTTTTGGATTCCAAGGTGGGAGTACTGGGGTAAGTACTTGTCCACGCATGGTGAACAAAATTTGTTCAGATACGAAACATGACAATCGACATATCAAACTTTATGATTTTTCAAAACTATGTCATCAAAAGAAATGCTGAGGATTTCTGACCATAGTGGCCACTAAAAGAGGCCCTGCGGGATCGGAGTTCATCCGAGAAAGTGGCTAAAATCGAATCATTTTCAAAACCTGCTTGCGAAATATCAAATTTAGGCCACTTAGATTCCGAATTTTGGCACAGTGAGATTTTGAGTTTTTCCGGGAAAGTTGCCATAATAAAATTTTTACCAATACTTGCCTTGTGACATATCAAACTTTTTGTTTTTGCAAAATAAGTCTTCGGAAGACATTCTGAGGACTTTAAGAGGCCCTGTGGGATCCGAATTCCTCCGGGAAAGTGGTCATATTCAAATCGCCATTTGAATTGCCAAACATAAAACTTCATGATATTCCAAAGCTTTGTATTTGGAGAATACTCCTTGAATTTGCTACCAAGCTGGTAACTTAAGGTGGCACTGCGGGATTTGAGTTCATGCCATATTCAAATATTTACCAAGATCTGGCTTGTGACAAATCAAACTTCATGATTTTTCCAAACATGGTTATCGGATAACATCCTGAAGATTTATGACTATACTTGCCATTTAGAGTGGCTTTCAGGTTCAGGTTCCTTCGGAAAAGTGGCCATATTCATATTGTTACCCAATAGGAAATTTTGCAAAAAGACACCTGAGAAGAGAATGTTTTTATGCATAACGAAATGATTGAGTATACATGACACTTTGTTTGTTATTGTCTACTATTCCGCAGTGCCTCTCTAAGAAGTCAGTATGGTTAGACACCCTCAGAATGTCCTCCGAAGATAAAGTTTAGGAAAATCATGAAGTTTGATGTATCGCAAGCCAGGTTTTGGGAAAGATTTGAATATGGCTACTCAGAGATGGCATTTCACACTAATGTTACGCTGGTGCGTGAGATTTACACCTTCACAGAGGATACAACCATAACTTACCGCAGATAATGCAAAGTGCTCTTTTATCCGGTGGCAAATAGACATAGTGAAAGTGTGCGCCTGTCATGGGATTGCTTGGAGTGAGTTAATCACTCTCTCTTTTAAACGACCGCTCTCAGGTGCTCTAATCTGTCTTCGCCCACGTGCTCTCGCCTGCGATCGCCCGTGCTCTTTCTGTGATTCGCTGGTGCGAAATTAAAACGGCGTGGGAGTTGTAGAAAATGTCCGAAAAAAGGAAACGGGAGGAAACATTCTTCTTTCTTCTTTTGTTATGTAACGTCAAAGGGAATTTGCAATCACTGCTGTAAATTAGCAAAAGACGCCAGTGAGCTCACTGGGGCGCACGCATCAGGGAATTTATCTGCATTCACTTCTGTGAATTTGAGAGCTCTTCTTCTAATTCAAGAGCGATTGAGTTTAGTGTGAATGAAAACCATTTTCCTCCACTCACTTGCGCTACCCGCATTTAAACATGGGGGTGAATATAAACAAGAGAGAAGAGCTCTCGTTGAGGTAGGAAGAGTGTGTGGAAAAATTAAAATCTCTCTCAACCACACTGAGGATATGGACATCACTGTGGCTACTTTTCTGGAGTAACTCGGATCCCGCAGGGACTCTTTTAGTGACCATTATGACCATAATCCCTCAAAATGCCTTTTGATGACCAAGTTTTGGTAAATCATGTCGCATGCCATATTTCGCATGCGCTATAAAACGCTATAAATTGCTAAAATAAGCATCTAGACCTTTGAATTTTCTTGACATTTCCCTAATCATAGAAAGTTACGTTTCTGCATGAAACCCAATTTTTTTTTTGACATTTCTGAAGGGCTGTTGAAAAAATGTGGCGAATAAGGTGTTTCGGGTCATATTGCCCTGGATTTCAAATTCACACTCTGGAAAATTTATATAACCAAATTTAAAATCTTTGCAGTCAAATGCATATTAGAGTCCCAATTTACAATTTCTGGTGAATGCTGCCCTTTTAAACCTGATTGGCCCAAAGAATCCAAGGAACCCAGCAAAAACTAGTTTTTGCTGAAACATGCCTTTCGATGGCTCAAACTTCTTGATTTTTCATGAATAGTCTTTTTCTATCCTTGAAATGTACAAATTACAGTTGCCTGAATTTTCATACAAACTAGGATTAGGATTTGATTAATCTTTACGAAAAAAATTGGAGAGATTGTCTTTTGTTTTGATCATTTCGATATTCGGAAATGAACCATAATCGGCAGTGGGCCAATTCCAGTCGCAATCGCTATTGCTCAGCCGTATTGAAAACGAATGATTTGAAGGTTTTATATGACTTGTATCAATGTGAAACTATTCATGAATATATTTTGAAGTCATTTAGTTCTTGTACGGCACCCTATATGGGTTCAATTAGTTGACTAAAAATCAGCAGTATAATAAATAGTAATGGGCTAAGATTAGATCTTTATGGCACCCAGGGCTGATAACTAAACAATTTGATAGCTTTTCTATTTTTATTCTCAAATCACATTGAAATATTCGAAAACGCCTGGCGTAGCGTGGTTGAGCGAAGGGGTGGTCAACCCCGGTTGTTATCCAGACAGTTGAGGAAGTGAATGCATATGAGTAATTCTCTGTCAAACCAGGCCGCCAATGACATGAGGAATTTTGGCAATTCTGAACCTGCTTATTATGCCATATCTCTTCAATTTGCTTTCGTAAACAGCATGTTTCTAGAAAAAATAAAAGAGTAGGGCTCTAATTTGGCATGAAAAAATAGAAGAAGACGTTTTTGTAGGCACTTTTTTAGCTTCATCTGCCCATTGACTGTTCTAATTATTACGAGTGGGGTGCTTCGCTTTCCACACGAGCAAATTGCTCGCCAAATCATATATTTTTTGGCCAACTTTGACATCTTCGGCTTTCTAACGTCCTCAGGAACATCGAACATATCTCGAGTACTTATTCAAACAGACGTATCTGACTTTGTAAACAAAGAGGGGAAGTAAGATTCAAATGTAAATTTCTCTAAATTCTCAGCATCCACACGGAAAGTAGCATCACCATCATGTTAGGGAAATGTTATTCCTTGTGTTGGTGGTCCTAGTTTGCGTGAAAGTGCTTAGGGGTTGAAGAATTTAACGTTTGAATCTTACTTCCTCTCTTTGTTTACAAAATCAGATACGTCTGTTTGAAAAAGTACTCGAGATATGATGAGCAGTGAAAAACTGGAGCCCCGGAAGCTGCCGGAAGTCTGCTTTTACATACGTCTCATCCTCCATAAAGTTTCTTTGCGCCGCTGCTGTTCTTCCGACTCCATCGTTGCAAAGATTGCACATCTGTTTAAAAAACGTTAACAAATACACATTGAACTAATTCTACTCAAAATTTCATTAGAAAATACCCAACGGGTAAAAAGTTACAGCCATTTATATGTGGTGCAATTTGATTCCGTACAACCTTTATCTACAACAAAATCTATGAATCAAAATTACGAAGCACTGCATTGCTACACACTTACATTTTTTTTACAGAAATCTATAAAGTTTTACATAATTCGTTAAAATTTTACAGTCATCTGTAAAAAAAAATCAGGATTGCGGTAAAATGTTATCGAAATCCCTGAAGTCGTTTTACCAAACATTCAGCTGTTGATAATTCGGTAAAATTTCACAGATTTCTGTAAAAACTCTGAGTGTGTAGCAAATGCAATCACCAATATCATAATGATCTGGAATGTTATGGCCCAAACACAACGATAACGGAAGCTGAATGGCAACGGCGACGGAAAAGCCCGATCCAAGTTAACCTGCTTATCGGAAAGAAAACAGGCTAGATCCAAGCCGATTCTAATTGGACATATCGCAGTCATTTGCAACAATTGTCATACTTGCCGTTTGCCGTTCCGTTTCCGTCCACATTGTGTTTGGGCCATAACTATCCTGCTTGGGTAACCTCTATTCAAGCGCTTGATCTCATCACGTTTGGTTTGGCCAGGCAAACCGAATTTTCCAAAATTCCAAAATCTCAACGCCACAAAGTTCACCACCAAATTCGCCACCGGCCGCAGCTCGACTTCCCCCATTAGTCACGGAAATTTCCTTTTCATGCCTGATTAACTAATATAACATTGCCATTTCAATCTGCATTTCAATTGCCGAACGGCTGCCTGGTTTCGGTGTGGTTTCGAGTTTGATGGTCGTTCGGAACTGTCTCGAGCACATAATTTTCCCCATCGGGAGAATAAATCGCTAATTTAAGCTAAATTATGTATATCGCACGGCAATTTATGACATTAAAGATTTCTTTTTTCCACGGCGCTCGCTTCGGGGACCAATGCATTTGTATCGTCGGAAAATACCGGCAGTGGCAGAAGTTTTGTTCTTGCTTTTACGACCCACTTCAATTACTTTCGTGGGGGCACTTGGACTGTGCTAGTGGGGTGCGCTTTTTATGGTCACACGCACCCCCCTGATTCCGTTGGTTTCCGAAAGCCGAAAAAGAAAGCGACTCATCATTCCGGGGAATCGTCTTAATCTGGTGTTCCCGTCTTGAGTGGTGATGAAGACGACGACGACGACCGCAGAACTAGGAATTTTATAGAATGCATATAGTTCTCGAGGTCGAGTTCGGCCGGATTTACGACCGAACGCGGCATAAATCATCGCCTATAAATTATAATTTCTTACATGCAGAACAGTAATCTGTTATAATAAGGTCCAATACGCGTCCCTGGGCGATGGCCGCCGTCCGAAATATCGTAGGCTCGCTTCGGCAGTCGCCAGCGAAGTGGAATTTCTCTAAAACAAGAGAAAAGCATCGGGCAAGTAAAAATAAAACGACACCGGTTAGCGCGGAACAGCCTAATCAGATAACGGGACATTCCTATTATAATTCAAAATTGACCCTAATTAGTTCGTTCGGGCGAGAAGGCTCGCATGTCTGGAAATTATTGTACGCTTGACCAGATTGAGAACAGCGTGCGATTTCTTTTACGGGGAGGGTGGGAAATTTGGTTAACTCTTGATGTTTCAATTTGATGGGGGTGGTTTGACAGATTTCCATGTAGGATTCCGCAGGTTAGCCTTTCTTCTGACAAGCACAATATGCCCATCGTAAACTTGGTGCTAGTAGGCTGTGGTTGAATATTTAAATGACATTGCCCTATGTAGGAAGCCATTTCCTTGAAGTGAATATAAACACGAGATATAAGGATTTCAAAGCTCAATAAAACCGCCAAGCTAACGGCCATTAACAGCAATGTGATCCAATTTCATAACAAACGTTTCGTGCCGTCGCACACTCCCGGAACAATAGCAATATATCGAAATTCTAATGCTTGAAATTGAGTGGTTTTACAAATCATTTGTGTGAAAACGCAATCACGAATGCAACTCGTATCGCACACTCACGAATGCACAGTTCAAATTTGAACTTGATTGCCTTTCTTCTCGGCGCACTTTTAACAGGTTTCAAGTACAGCAAAAAAAACCCCCCCGATTGCATAATTCGGTTTGTGTAGGGTGTGTCTGTGGTTTTTATTTTCCACAGTGAAAATTTAAATAAAATGATGAAAGAAAGAAAAAAACCAGCATCAAGATTAGTTCCAAACAGCACATTTACACAAAACCGAAGAACTCCCATTAACGTGAGAACGATTGTTGGGGCCAATCTGGATACCCTCCCTCCCTCCCTCTGCCCAAACGGACGGACGCGGCGAGAGTGGAAATTGCAAAACAAAAGGAGCTGCTGCACGTAATCGTAATGCCATTTCCTCCCTCCGAATTCCATCTTCCGCATGCAATCCGGCCAGCCGAAAGGGGAAGCACGCTCTCATTTCCACTCCTGCCCACCTGGTGGGGTGCCGCCGCCGGGCGGAGGGGCGAAAACTGCAACCCCTAAACGTGGGAAGCTCGGATCGAAAGTTTTCCTGCCCCCGAAAAATCGCATGCTAAAATTCTATATTATAAACAATTTTAATTTGTATACATTATCATATTTCTGGCTACATTAAAAGCCTTTCTCATCCTCATTGCCCGATGCCGCTTGCCAATCTAATCTGACCGGGCAAATCGTGATTCACCTTCTTTTTCCTTCCTTTTCGCACGATGGACCTTCATTTTTTTCCCCGCTAATTCCCATAAAACTAATGACAATTTCTTGCCGCCTTCCGATCCAGTTGATCGGTTGTGGAAGTGTTCGGTGGTAATGGGGGAAAATTTATTAGATAAAAATGAATCAATTTGGCCCCTTCCTGAGGCACCTTTGGGTGCTCTTTTTTTCTGTCTCTCTGTTTGCTATCCTAAATTGAAATGCGAGATATGCTAATTGAGTGATTATTATCGACTAATTGGCGTTGGTTATTCTTTTTTTTCCAGTGTGGGTCATTCCATGGCATGTAGAATATAAATTTGTGAGTTACGTCAAAGTTACGGTATCAAAAAAATCAGCGCTGAAAACTTAAAAGCAGGGTTGCCAGATAATTTGAAAATACAATACAACTTTTTTTGCTTTAATCTCGAGTATTCGTTCTCTATGATAAATTGTGGAAAGAGAGGACGGGTGATCAATACAATTGCTCAATAGTGAGTTCCGAAACAAGAAAAGTATTCTATTAGATATTCCTGAAAATATCATTGATTTGAAAATTTCTTGTATTTAATTAATGATAGTGATAGTGTACCGTCTAGCAATATCTGTTCTTGGACCATATCAGGATTACATTTATTTAGCGGCAACCAAACTGCAAGAAATGTTCTAAGGATATTATTTTATTGCATCTGTACACGATGGACGTTTACACGGGAAATCTACAGTGTGTCTCACAATAGATGTCACCTCTTTCAGTCTTGGTTTATTTCAGCTAGGTAATTTTAACAGCGGAATTGATTTCACCCGTTTTGAGTGTATTCTTTTGACAGTTTATCGCCGAAGATAACTAAGCGATTCCGTTTGTTTTTATTTATCAGCTAACATGGAAGCCACACGAGAGCAAGTTTTAAAATTGCAATTGCAAAAGTGTAGACCGTGTCAGATATTCAATAGCTTAAGCAGTTCGGAGTGAGTAAATTTTTTTTTGTTTCAAACGTTTTGTCCATATTTCGCACAAAAGAGTTGCGAAATACTACCTCACAATGCCCTCTGCTCAATTTCGAACAACTTCTATTCAATTTTCACAGCCTGCCGTGCGCTAACGGACCTATCAATACTTTCTCTGAACAACGTTGTTCTAGCAGAAAAAGTGCTGTCTACTCCTGAGCTTCATGGTGATGAG
This sequence comes from Aedes japonicus, assembly GCA_034211315.2. Taxonomy (NCBI): domain Eukaryota; kingdom Metazoa; phylum Arthropoda; class Insecta; order Diptera; family Culicidae; genus Aedes; species Aedes japonicus. The sequence continues at coordinate 29,599 of JASCZW010006531.1, forward strand.
AAATTATTTCCTTCTCAAACAACATCAACAAAGGAGTTGCCAGATGAATTGGCAGAACGATGAAAAAGATCAAACGTGTAAGTGAGCGAATAAGACGTAATTCGGCCGTAAATTGCGCAAACAATTCCAAATGTCCCCTGCTCCAATGGACAGGCTCCTTAGACATGATCTGGAATGCAAACCGTACAAGAAACAATGGGTTTATGGGTTGACGGAGCGCCAAAATCAAGCCAGGGTCCAAAGAAGCAGAAATCTTTTTGTTCGGCACGGCGACTGTGAGATGAGCTTTTCGGATGAAAAGCTCTTCCTTTTTTCACGACAGTCATAATTAACAAAATGATAGTGTGTATGGCAAAAGTCTTGCCAATATTCTAAGAGATAAACGAATCAAAAATCATGGCATGGAGCGCCGTTTCACGAAAGGAGAAACTCTTCTTTTCATAGAATCCAACGTAAAAATCAACACTGAATATTACACCAAGCATGTTTTGAAGAACCATTTGCTTCCTCATGCTTCAACGCTGTATGGGAAAACACCATATATTTTTCAAACATGACTCAGCTCCAGCTAACAAGACAAAGAAGACACAAGTGAAAATTTTCCCGATTTCATCACAAGCGAAGAATGGGCTGCATCTTCACCGGATCTCAACCCACTTGACTACTTTTTTCGAGGTTATATGCTTCAACGTTTAGGCCCTACAAAAAGGCTTACTTCAGATCGATTCATGAAACATTTGGTTGATTTTCGGAATCAAATCCGTCAGGACATTGTGCGAGCTAGCTGCGATGGGTTTACAACGCGTGTGCGCAAAGTTATCAAGAAAAGGGGGAGTGGTTCGAATTGAATTAATATGGTTTATTTCTATAACATGTTTCTTTTAAATGAAAAGTAAATGCTATGATTTGGTTGATTTGTTTTGCTGTAATCCCATTTTGTTTCAGTGACAACTATTGTGAGACACACTGTTCACATAATTGTTGGCAAAAATCCATGCAAAATTTCACAAAGTATTCATTTGTTTACACATGAACAGAAGCCTATTGGAAACACCAATGAAATTTATGTGGAAAATGAAAAAAAAAAAAACACTCCCGTTTCATTCTAGTCAGTGACTGAGTAGAACTGTACCTCTCTCTTTTTCTCACATGGAAGTGTTAAAGCCTGTCAACGTAAAATTTCGAACACTTTTCTTTCAGTGTAGATTTTGAATGATTTCACGATCCCGCTGAAATGTTTCACTTATATGACAGCTAAAACTTTCCACTTTATTTCGTGGTACAACATGTTTACATTCTTGTTACATTCAGTAAAATGGCATCGAATCAAGTGGAAGTGCGCAAACGCGTTTAGAAATTCCGAGATTTTTGGTACGTAGTCTTGCCAAGAAACCAAAACTACCAAAAATTATCGTGTTTTGTGTTTGCAAAGCATTGGACCAGGTTCGAAGTGGAACAAACTCGACAAATAGACAAGAAGGTGGTAGCCATTAATGAGAAAAATCCCAATCTTTGTGTGCAAAATGTGGCCCGCAAAGTTTGTGTGTGTGTGTGTTTGTGTGTTTTATCCATCACCCATTGGCCGGCAATGGTATTATGGAAGAAATCTGTTTATAACAATCCTTTAAGGGACCATTGGAAGTAAGTATTATTTGAAAATAAGATTATTGTTAAATAGTTATAACCAGATAGATCTCACCCATGGCCGCCTCTCTGATGAAACCATCTTGTTCGTTCGTAAAAGTTAACATTTTCGACGTTGATTCGTAATTAATTGCATGCACTCGTGACTAAATAGGCGCAAAAATTAACGTTGCTGAACCGAGAAATGTGGCCCGCAAGGTGTGTAAGTCAAAATCATACGTACATAAAGTGAAACAGAGGCAACAACTGACAGCGTACAAAGGGAAAAATGTGCCCAACCGTGATGACAAGTAAAAATTCACTGCAAAAAGTCGTGCTGCTTAAGCTCTATATAATTTTTTTGTAAACATTTTCTTGTATATTAGTGGATGACGAAACATACGTACTCGATGACCTATAACCGCTTTCAGGTCTAGCTTTTAATACCGCAATTAGCCGATGCCGAGCATTTTCGAGCAAAGAAGGTGTCCAAATGGAAAAAAACTTTCAAATAAGTTGCAACTTATTTGCAAGTTTTTTCCAAGAAATCTATACCACATTTTCGGAAAAAGATCGTGATCGCGAATATTTTAATTTCTTCCCAGAGTTTGCTAATGATGTTAGTGTCAAAAGCGTGAATGTACAAGACATTAGAGAAGCATTGAATAAATTAGAGGTACCGAAAGGATGTGGACCTGACGATTTTCCGCCTGTATTTTAAAAAAAACTTAGCGTCTGAATTCACAACTGCATTGTTTTGACTTTTCAATAAGTCGCTTGAATCTTGAAGAATATAGAATCGAAAACTAGCGTGGAATTTTGTATGCAGAAGATTTTGGGGCCCGGAAAGGTTTTAATGATAGTTTGAGACCCCTCCCATCTCTGGAACGGGGTGGGGGGATCCCATACAAATGAAACACAAATTTCTACATATTTCTAGAACTAATCAAGCAATGGCAACCAAATTTTACATGTGGGAGTTTTTGGAGGCCACAAATGAGGCCCCTTCCCTCTCAAGAAGAGGAGGCTCTCATACAAATCAAACAGAAGTTTCTGCATAACTCAAAAACTAAACTAGCAAATGGAACCAAATTTAGCATGTGAGGTTTTCTGGAGGAGAAAAATGTGGTTTGAGACCCCTCTTCTCTCCTAGAAGGTTGGCTGTCATGCAAATGAAACAGAAATATCTGCAAAACTTTAGAACTAAGAAAGCAAATGAAAAAAAAATGACATGTGGGGATTTTGGTGGCGAGAAATGTTTCCACGATTGTTCGAGACCCCTCCTTTTTCTGATTGGGAGGGGATCTTATACAAATGAAACACAAATTTAAACCTAGCATGATCATTCTTGCTACTGTTATGAAAATTTGTATGCAGGGGTTTTTGAGACCGGAAAAGGTTCTTGTGATGGTTCGAGACTCCTTCCCCGTCTAAAAAGGGTGTGGGCTCCCATACAAATGAAACACAAATTTCTGCACAATCCGATAATTAATCAAGAAAATTGAACCAAATTGGCCATGCGGGGCTTTCTAGAGACAATATTTTTGTTATGGTAGTCTGAGGCACCTCCCCTATCAGGAAAGGATGACTCTCACACAAATGAAACATTGATTTTTGGCATAACTCTACTCTAATCAAACAAATGGAACAAAATTTGGCATGTGGAGGTTTTTGAAGGCAAGACATGTTTCCACAGTGGTAATAGACTCCTCCCTTCTTTGGAGTGGGGCTCTCATACAGACGAAACACAAATAACAACCAAACAAGTCGGTGAACCTGCCCAACGTCTCCCAGCTGCGTCTCCTCGATAATTTCCGAGCCAACCTGAAGTGTAAGATCTACTCCAACAATTTTGTCGCAAAAACTAAGGAGGAATTGATAAATAGAACGAAGAAAGAAATGTTTTCGTCGGCCAGCAATTTAATTCGAACCCATTAAGCCAAATACAATTCACTCCCCCTACTCGAAAATTGGAAAGTCAAATTTAAAAGAGATTTTTTTTCTCGAGATAACACCACATAACATCTCGACGTTTCATGCATTTCTAAGACATTTGGCATAAAACAAAATCGTTTTCTGAAATTTTCAATACTTTCTGCACAGCTCTGTGGCTGTCAATCGCTGAAAAATCTGAAAGTTTCTCCTTGACTTAAATTTGATGTCTGTGATAGGAAAGGTCTGTGCATTTAGTTAATTTACTCTGAAAATGGCATTTCAAGACATCGACTTATATTTGCGTTAATTCCAATTGTTGAATATAAAAAATCAATGGTTGTAAATATTGAAATAAAAGCGTAGAAAATGTTCCCGTCTACTAGTGCAAACATTTTCTACAACAATCGTTAAATTACTTACTAATTAACGTTTACAACCTAAACATTTTTGTGAGGATCCAAATTTTCGCAATTCGAACGTGTACCCCAGTATAGAAAACACAGACGTAGTCCTAGTCTGCGTCGAAAAAAATAGCCCTGGTTTGAAGAACGTGTTTGACTTCCAGTCCAAATGGTGGTTGCATTTTGAAAACATCTCAATTGTTTGAAACATCGCCCAATGCTACCATCTAAAGGTTCTAACCGAAAAAAAAATGATCATAAACAAATAATTTGAAGAGGGATATTTTAGAAACTCTCAGTGAATAAAAAAACATATTGGTTGGTTTATTTAACCTGCTTTTCCACACTTTGACATATTTGATAGTCATTTTTACCATTATTGGGGGTTAGGATGACTATTGCAGTATAGTGATTTTGAACCGACTAATAACCATTAAAAATAGTTGATTCAACATTTACCATAACATAGGAATAGTCCTTGTTACCATGATCGTAGGAAGAATACCATGAACGTGGTGAATTTTCATGGTAATTATATGCATTATATGCATGGTCTTGTAACCATTATGTGCAATAGTCATCTTGACCATGATTCAGTTGTCGGTATAACCAACAATCAATATGAAACTAGCGATTTGAAATTGGTTCACTGTTTGAAATTGGTTCACACCTTTCAATGCACTCTTGGGCTTTATAGTACCTTTTGGTACTATTATCATTGTTTTTCTGAAAAAGAAAACCTATCAATACTTCATTGTTTTTCAAAAATCAACAATCGCACTGAATAAACGATATTGGATATTTTCATAAGATTAAATTACTGATTGCTGTCCCGAACATAGGAAAAGGAATTTTATGATGGTAAAATCGATCAGCTTTCGAATATTGAAGCTGAAACTACATATATGTTGAGGCATTGCAGCCTCGCTGTCGGTATATTTTCCAGCATGGAATCACCCATCATTCGCTCTGTTATGGCTGTCATTTCACAAACATAATCTATCCACCATTCGTAACTCTCGTTTGATAAATTGATTAAAGCTAATGATTTGATTTATTTGTTGAAATTAATTATACAATAAACACCCATCAGCAAGCCACCCCTTCCCCGCCAACCGAACATCACTCTCGTTCATAATCATTTAAATTCCATCAATAATTTATACGATTTATTTGTTTAATTCTTTTTTTTGCCCACTACACAGTACTGGGCGATTTTTTTTCCCACTCGCTCACTTTTGTTAAATTGTCAAATCCCTACTTACCGCGTTTATTCCCGGAGGATCGTAGCTTTCATTTGTTGTTTTTTTTTTTTTTGACTGCGTGGTTGCTATCTCCCACTGGGGGGCCTAAAGAGCTCAGCATTAAATTGTGAAGCCATGGAAAAGTGGGGGAAATTTTTTTTTCGGCCTGCTGCGCTGCACCTTCACACCTCTTCCATCACCACCTGAATGGCGCGTGGAAGCATGCATTTGGATTGCGTTCGCACCGTTCTTCGGCGTATTCATATTAATACTGCTTTAATTTAAAATTATACACCATATCATTACTTTAATTATAAAATAATTAAATTGTGACTGAATTACCCTCATTATCCGAGTGGTTGAAGACGAATTGAGCGGATGGGCAGAGGTGGCAAGGTGCAGACGGCAGGTTTATGTGTTAAATGGAGTTGTCAACTTGGGTGTCGGGTAAGGGAGGGGAGGGCAGGGGACAACAATATGTACAAATGTTAAATTTTCAGCTGACAATTCGCGAGCGAAAATCCATCTGCTGCTCTGCCGGTGTGACATTGTGCATAAAAGTAGGGATAAAGCTTGCATTTTACCAGGCAAACCAGATTTCAATTTAAATTTATGAATTGTTTTATTTGGGCGACGGCTTTTCCGGACCGCTTGATAACGGGCTGGATGTTTGTTTTTAATGCGTCGAAGTCATGGAATCGCTTGAAGCATCGCCGGCTTGCTTCGATGGATTTGTTGGAGAGTTCGCTCTAGTTCAAAAGCGACAAGGTTTCTTCGTCTTCCGGGTGATTTTCAGTAAACAAGCACACCACAAATCGCCCCAGTTGGTGATAAATACAGAACTTATGTCTGATTTGCGTTCAAAGGCAGCGTGTTTGGTAATTCTACTGTTTTTTTAAGCCCGTGAATCCAGTTGACTAATTTACTACCGCCGGTCACGTTCCTTCGTTTTGTCAGGCAGAAGTAAAGCAATTGTCCAAGATGAAGAAGGTGTCGCTGGTTGTAACAAGAGTGAAAGTTTTCACCTCGAAGGTGACATAAATTATTTCCCCCAACTTCCTGCTCAACCAACACCATCGTCGCTCGGCAGTAACGTTGGACCTGGGGTGGTGGAAATGGGACGTTTGTTTCCCATTTGTTTGACCGGTTCTGGAACAAGCGTATCATAATCTGGCTCGTAAAATTAGAATTAAGTCATAAAGGCATGCAATCAATTTTACTCTATCTGAAAATAATTGCCGGGAAGTCCTTGTTAATGATTGATGAACTCGTGGTTGGAATTATTTCGTTTCGTTTAAGTAAATTGTTTCGCTTCGTTGAAACAACGAGAAAGCCCAAAAATATGCGCGCTGGATAATAATTTCATACAATTTACTTACACAGCTCCGCTCGCGCGACTCAGTATTCAATTTCCGTTTTCCGCTTCATCTCCCGACTCTAACATCATCTTCCGTTCCGTTCTTTTCTTCTCTTCTCCGTTTCCAGATGGTGAACCGATCAAACTTCCGGAGAATTTAGAAAGTTTACCACGGGCTGACCATTTCCCAACCCAGCGACATCGGTGGAATACTAATGAGGTGAGTAAATGCCCCACATACTCTTGCATGCTGTTCAGGCAAACTGGCTGACTGGCTGGCTGGCCATTTTCCTGGATGGGGGATGGGGGCTTGAACTAACGAAAGAAAAGTACTGACTGCCTGACTGAAACAATCTGGCTGGCGGCGACGGGAAAATTTCATTCTTTCCCAAACAACTGCGAACGAATGCCCATAGACGGAATACCAAAGGATCAAGAGTCAAGAGTTTAATATTGGGAGGAATTGTTTTATATTTTATTGGATTACGGTCTTCTTCTGGCTCGGTGGAGCCTCAGTTTCTTCACTTTGGTGTGTACTGTTTCACTTGAACCGATACAAATTGAACGTTTACTTCACAGTTGGTTGGTGTGAGACGATGTTTTTTTTCTGTGTGTGTTTCGATTAGCTTGATAGGGTTGAGTTTGTTTTGAGCCGGAAGGAATTCGGCTTCAATGTGTTTACACATTATAAGCTTATTTATGTTATAAGAATAACATTCAAAAACATGATGATGATTTGGTTAAGGTTAAAACATTCCAGTAACTGCATCAAATGGTCTCATCAATGGAAATGATATATATCTCAGTATTGATTAAAGCTAAACACCAAATTTTAAAATCAAATAGAGTAGTGTTCTTAAAAAAATCGATTACGATTACTCGTTATGTACGTCTGTTTGAAAAAAGTACTCGAGATATCATCAGAAATACTTTTTGAAACATGATTTCGAACTAAGAATTTTATATAGATCATCAATCTTTACAATCAATGATATGATTATTGTGATCTTTGTACATTCAACAACACTTTTATGATATTTTTGAACCCAAAAATAACTTCAAAGCATTGTCCAATACTTCATAAGGATTGTTGATTTTAAGTTGTGAGCTTCAGAATCCATTGAAAAGCAATAAATAACTTATTGACATTGTGAATCCTAGAGGGTTTGAGCTGTTTAGTGGAATACTTGTAACTATAAATTAGAAGAAAAATTAGTAATCTCCATTTAATTCCAACTACCTTGCTATCTTCGACAGAAACGCGTATTGCGTCCACAATTGCAGACTTCTTCAGTGTCTCGTACTAATAACTCGACTTATTAGTACGGAGCACACTGAAGAAGTCTGCACATTGTAGACGAAATACGCGTATCGAAAGATAGCAATAAGTTAGTTGAAATCAGGAAGTTACTAATTTTTCTTCTAATTTATAGTTATTGACATTGTTCTATAAAATAGTGGCAAAGACTCATAAGAGCTGATTTAGTCTGACATTGATAAATTTATTAATTGATCAAATAAATGCTTTAATGAAGTTTGTCAGAAGCAGATAATTTCTCATCTCCATGCGAGGCTCTAGGAGCGGACAGTAATTTATTGTTAGAATGAATAGAAATGAAGAGAAAGTGTGTTGATAGTTCCGTATAGGGTAACGGCAGGCTTTTGAAATTGAAAGATGCAAGTTTGAAAACGAGCTCTGCATTGGGAAGCTTGGAAAAGGGTTATGTGCCTGATCGGATATTACCGTTCAATGCCCTCCGAAGTGCTTACCGGAAATCTCGTCCCCAGCTACGTCTAATTAGAATTACTGGGCGAACCTGAGGTGAAAACCGAAAAACAACTGATCCTTAAGGTGACCAGAGAGCAGATAAATATGCTAAAAAAAATTTTTTCGACGAGTTTGTCCAAAATTCCGGCCAACTGTCTTTTGGCTGCTCGACAGAGTTGAGTCATTGTTGTAAAATTATGAATTAATACACGAATCATTGGAAATTGTTTTTTTTAATGCAAGTATTATCTTCTTATTGTCACTTGTCTTAACGTTCATATCCTTCTTACATTATATGTACGGAGGATGGGCACTTGTAATGAAGAAAACCAGGCCAGGTGCTCGAATAGAATTTCTCTAGAATATTTATATAAGCCAACATGCTCACAAAAACATCCGATGCCTTCGATTGAGTTGCATCGAGAATATTTTTCGGAAGAATGATGAATGCTCCATAACAGTTGATACCTGATCTTATGAATACGACCAGCATGTTGAAGTACAACCGCCCAGTAGAAGCATAGCATAGCATGTTCCGACCATACATAATCCTGGGAGACGATGGAAGCGCCAGAACAGCTGATTTGGTGTGACAGGCTCTGCATCCATCGATCTCTTTGCACAAGCCTGGCCCGGTCCTTATGATCAGCAAGGGATGGGAGGGAAGTGTTGATTAGATGTCTACTTAAGAAGGTGCTGAGAACTCATGCTACCTTCATAGACATCTGGATTTGGAAGTTGGATGGGATTGTGCGGGAGGCTTCCCTTGGCAAAAAGCATACAGTATGTAAAAAAAGTTTATCCACCCCTTCTCACTTGGCACACCCCTAAAACATTGGGATACCAGCTTTGATGTGTGCTTTGGGTCCCCATCTTGCTGGAACGTGTATCTTCAACCCAGCTTTAGTTTTTGTGCACTTGCTGAAAGTTTTCGTTTCAGTATGTCCAGATAAACCTCCTTTGTCGTTATTCCGTCAATGAATTCGAGTTCTCCAACGCCAGACGAAGCTATCGAGCCCCAAACCATGACTCTACCTGCACAGAAAATGATAAAAGCTAGTTAAGTTAAATGAAAATTAATGATGTTGCAATAACTCACCTCCACCTGTAGGCTTTAAACACTGGGTTTTCAGACTTTCACCGGTTCTGCGCCATTTTTGTGTGATACCATCAAACCCAAAAAGCATTATTTTAGTCTCGTCTGACCAAATGACCTTTCTCCAATCATCGACTGTCCATGTATTATGATCTCGAGCCCACTTCAATCGTTTTTTAATGTTTTTCGCTGACAACCATGGTTTCTTAATTGCCACTCTACCCTTCAGACCTTGTAGATGCAATCGATTTCGGATTGTTTGAGGTGTCACATGGATAGAAAATTCACTCTCAACTTGCATTGCAATTTGGGATCTGGGATTTGCAATTTGGCAACTTGTCTTCACCGGTCGCCCTGATCGCTTGTCTGGTGTGAAAGAACCACTATTTTTGTACTTCTGAACAATTTTGGCAATCGTATCTTTCCGTATCTGAACGATATTAGCAATTTGACGCTAGCTTTTACCGCACTTGTGATGCTCTATGATAAGTTTTCGGATACTCAGTGAAATTTTTGCGTTTTTAGGCATTTTAAAACACGAGAACTCAAATTTGCATCACGAAAGCTTCTACACTACGAAAGGATTACTGTATGCAATGTTTACATTCGAAAAAGTGTCAAGAACCGCTCAATACACGGCAAAATGGTACTAAGCATGTTTGGGTGGATAAACTTTTTTTGCATGTTTTACTTCCCTTTTCTGTTTATCTGGGCATAGATTTTTAAGAGCAAGATTAATTCAAGTATATTAAATGGTATAATGATAGTTACTATATAATGGACCAAACGCATAACAACACTCATTTTATCAACTAATATTTGAATCGATAACAGGAAAGTTGTAAATTTGAAGCAGGGGTGGATATACTTATTTTACATACTGTAAGTATATTCATACGTATATTGATCGTTGGGAGTGACGAAGGTAAGAAAGTTAAGGTACTTTCTCTCTCTCTCTCTCTCTGTCTGTCTCTCTCTCTCGCGTTTTCAAAAATATTATTTCAAGCGTGTGCTGATTGACGTTTTATGTTCCATTTTGATCTGCGTCACCTTTTAGAAAATATTTGGAAATTTCATTGTGATCACATGCTTTTGCATACGCATGAAGTCCAAAGCAACATGGTGTTAGGGCCACATTCAAAGTGATATTGTGGTTTCAGCGGGAAGACAGGGTTATTTATATTGACGCCTGAGAGTTGATTTGGAAGAAATTACGACAACAGCAATAGGACCGCTGGGGCCTCGCTTAAATACTCATATTTTTTGCTCTGCAGCATACATCGGTGAATCGCTGCTCCATGCATTATTTCCTATCTTTTATCTCTCTCTCGCAATTTTACTTTGCTATTTCAATTTGATAAATCTCGATTGTTGGTGAATGAACATTGAATCAAACTCCATCAGATTACTCACAGCAAGTAAGTTTTCAAACTGATGTGATTAAATTTTAATAATCTAGTACAGATTCTGAATTATATCAATTCTAAATAATGATGTAATGACTGCCGTCGAAAATACTTCAGCATAAGCCCTTAAAGTTACAAAAAAATTCGCCTTCAAAGTGGCGTCAGAAGCCGACCATGGTGGTGTCCTATACCGAATTCTAATTTTTTCACCTTCACATTTAGGCAAAGCACCTATTTTTACAAAACGTAAGTCTCGTCAAAATAACCAAGCCGATGTGTAAGATGTCACAGTAAAAATACAAATATTAGTTGCACCTGCAGTTCCTGAATAAGTGAAAATACAAAAATCAGTGGGGTTGTGTACAAGACACGACCGGTTGACGTAGACTACGTTAAACCAAGTGATGCATTATAATGTTAGGGAAATTCTGTGTGCTATTATTAGCGTGAAAAGGGTTTCAATTATTCGTGCCGGTCGCTTACCCTTACCGATAGAAGCAGTTTAAGTCACAATATGACGGGTGCGGCTCTTATGGGACATTAGACCAGCGTTTTGAAGCCAGTATGTAAGAAAATTCTTTTGTACGCTCTAGAGATATTATTTGGTGGTCCTGAAAAGGGCCGTTTGGTTTTATGAAGTCAGTATGTGGGAAAATTCTCTTGTACACTCTTTATAACTCTTTGGTGGCCCTGAAATACAAACATATATTCAGACTGATGCCTTGTCTCCTTTTTAACATTCACCATTTAAATACCATACCATTCGGATTATTTGTATACAATCTGAGTTGTAGTATGCCTTTGCATAATTCAACTTGAAAGAATCAAAGATTTGCAATTTATGCAATTTTAGCAATTCTAGATTTCAAGGGTAATCATAAATATTGAAATACTCTAGAATTCAAATAAAGATAAAATTCGTTATCAGAAGATATCCGACAGGTTTAGTGATTGTTATGAAAACATTTTAATCAATTGCAACATTTTCAGATGTGTAAGCGTTTCTAAAAATGTTCAAAGTTCAGAAAGTTTTATCAAACAGAAAATAACAAAAATTATCTTGCAGTTGTTGTAAGGTTATATACAAGTATATGGGGTACATGTCCCTTGACTTGACGATTATATAGCGCACGATTACAATTTTAACTATAACTCATACAATAATTCAGCTAGAAACGATATTCAACTAGTTATACCTTTGCTAAGACATGCTTAACAAGGCGTTTTCTGTACTGGACCATGAAAAGTCACCAACTTACATTATTGAGTCGAAAACTTTCGATGGATATGGATATCATTAAGGATTCTTGTTCGAACGAATTTTAGAAAAGTTTATTTATTTCATTGCTCCGGGCATTTATTTTTATTATCGCATTCAGGCATTCAGCTATATTCAGTATACTATACGAAATATAAAGCTTCTTTATAAAAACTAAATGACTTTCTCATATGATCAATCGGCCATTCCATTTCAAAACATTAAAATTCCCACTATATTCATTTAGTTATATAGGTGTTGGTATGAATAAGCTCTTCGAAAAATACACAACCACTCACTCTTACTTTTCCATTGAAAACTTTTATATTCTACATTTTACTATGTGATGAATACATTAGGCCATAGTTGGGAATATAACGTGAAATGCGTACCAAAAATATGGTCTATGGTTTTCTTGTGAAATGATTATTCATGTTTCTATGTGAATATCAGGTAAAATAGTGAATTCAATATGGCTAAAACGTTAAGGAAAACGAAATATATATGAATATATTAGATCTCGCATAAGAAAGAAAGTGAATTTTATAAATTATCATTGTTCTTTGCAATGGGTATGGGAGAAAATAATGGTTAATATATGATAAAATCTTATGAATATAAAATAAACACCTGAGAAAATAATCACGCGTTAAAACAAGTTCAGCGCATTAGTTGTATCATAAGTAAAGGGTAATACGGTCAAAATTTGGTCAAGGGAAAACGCGTGTAAATCGGTGAAATCGTTTATTTAAAAAATCAAATTAAATTTCTTTTTCAAGTTCAATTAGAATAAAATTCAGGAAAAATATTCAGTTAGGCTTCCACTTTTCCAAATCCGAATTGCCGGGCCTTACGCTTGACCCCTGCCGTCAGATTTTGTACAGCCACCTTGTCCACCTTCTTCGCCGCAGAAAGCCAGTTTGCCTTGAACTGCAGCTCGTCCTTAGCAGTTTTTTTGGTCTTCTTTAGGTTCCGCTTGACAATAGCCCAGTATTTCTCAATTGGGCGGAGCTCTGGCGTGTTGGGAGGGTTCTTGTCCTTGGGAACCATCTGCACGTTGTTGGCGGCGTACCACTCCATGGCCTTTTTACCGTAATGGCAAGATGCCAAATCCGGCCAAAACAGTACGGAACAACCGTGTTTCTTCAGGAAAGGCAGCAGACGTTTATTCAAACACTCTTTCACGTAAATTGCTTGGTTGACAGTCTTGGAAGCTATGAAAATGCTGCTTTTCAAGCCACAGGTACAGATGGCTTGCCAAACCAGATATTTCTTTGCGAACTCTGACAGTTTCGTGTGCTTGAAAATATCTGCTACCTTTCCCCTTCCTTTTGCCGTATAAAACTCCTGTCCCGGAAGCTGCTTGTAGTCGGCTTTGACGTAGGTTTCGTCGTCCATTACCACGCAGTCAAACTTCGTCAGCATCGTCGTGTACAGCCTCCGGGATCGCGCTTTGGCCGTCGTATTTTAGAACGTATTTTAGAACGTAGGACTAAGTTTTTGATTTCTATACTGGGGTACAATTTTAAAAAATCGCATTGCGACCGTCACGAAAAGTGGTCAGGTTTTGAGCGTTTATATCTTAGTCATTCCTCAAAAAACAAATGCTCAATAATGTAGAAGGAGATGTTCGCTAATCACCATGAGGCACCAAGAGTGCACATTAATTTTTTTTCTAGAATGGTAGATATGAAGAGAAAGTTTTGAAAGTTCCGCCAGTGTGCGGCAGGTAGGAAATTGAAGAGATGTTTGAAAATTTGAGCAAAAAGGGCATGTGTCCAGTGGTACTCGAACCATGGACGTCATCCTTTGCCTAACATCCCACTGCTGGGTAGGTTGTGGCACGGACAAGTCCGCCACCTCAACAATGTATGTAAATGCTTAATACTTTTGCACCAATAAACCGGAAATATTTCCACGCATCAACTTCAATAGGAGGAACAATAGGACAAGGAACAACTGTTAATTTTGTGCCACAAACTATTGAAAAATTAAACACAGTACAAATATCAAATGGATATAGGTATTGTGCATACACTTCCATCATCAAATCTTATTGTTTGAGGATGGCACGTACTTAGCAGTATTGTTCCAATTCAGATAGATCTCACCGGATATTGTTGCTGATGTTTAGTCTTCATTTGGAGGGCTTCCTTGTGATGCGAAAGAATGCATCAGCAAAAAGCCGTTTTCTACTTTGCACTGATTATTGTTTTCTCTCACCAACACTGCCAACAATCTAAAATCAAAATCCCCCGCTATGAGGCGACTCTATATCAACTTCTTAACGGAGGAGTATTCTAAAATACTCTAATCTCCAGGTGCGGGGACAGAGCACAATAAACAAATAAAGGAGGAGAAAAACTACCGACCATCACAAATTGTTGGATGGAATCGATTATATTCACTACATCTTACACAAAACACGTAGAGATTTTAGGATTTCACTGTTCGTTTAGGTTAAATACATATCTATTTTGGATTTTATTTTTCGCGAAAAGGACGCAGCAAAAACAAAACACGTCAGTTTTCAAGCACGGCTTGCTGCGATCCTTTTTCAATCGATCCAGACCTGCACCAAAAATGCCGCTGGAGACACCCAAAAAATGTGATGGTGCTTACTAAATATATTGGGAAAACAAATTTTTTCAAAGGTGCGCTTTGCAGCCAACTTGAATCAACTCAACTCAACTGCTGTCAGAGCCAATTTTGAATATGATACAAGGGGCTGCTAATTAATATTTTAATTAAAAGCAAAACTCTAGCACAAATTTGCAAAACTATTATGGCATATGCAATCAACTAAACACGGCCATTAATTCTGCACATGAAGAATATAATCGTAAAGTCGAAACTGAAGTCAAATCATGTCCTAAGAATTTCTTCAATTATGTAAAAACGAAATTGAAAAATAGCAATTTCCCCCCAAGAATGCATTTTGACGGAAATGTAGGTGATAATCCTTCTGAAATCTGCAAGCTTTTTGCAAATTTCTTCCAAGAAGTATACACTACATTCTCCGAAGGAGACCGTGATCGCGAATTCTTTGCATTCATTCCTGAATTTTCCAACAATATATCTGTAAATCAATTACCTCCTCACGAAATTCTCAATGCACTCAAAAACTTGGATGCTTCTAAGGGACCAGGCCCAGACGGTATGGCACCCGTATTTTTAAAGAACCTTTCAGACGAACTTGCCCTACCTTTAGAACTTCTTTTTAATATGTCTCTTAAGAGCGGAACATTTCCCACCATTTGGAAACCTTCTTATTTGGTTCCGATTTTCAAATCAGGCACGAAATCAGACATTCGCAACTATCGTGGAATTGCCATTATCTCTTGCATCCCAAAACTTTTTGAATCTCTCGTGAATGAAAATATTTTTCAGCAAGTAAAAAATCAAATTACAAGCAAACAGCACGACTTTTTCAAAGGTCACTCAACCACTTCTAATCTTCTTGAATTTGTAACTTTTATTTTGAATGCAATGGACAATGGCAAGCACGTAGAAGCACTTTACACTGACTTCAGTAAAGCTTTTGACCGAATCGACATACCATTATTACTCTTCAAATTGCAAACAATTGGAATGGAACCTGGACTGTTAAATTGGCTGCAGTCATATTTAACGCATCGCGAACAAATTGTTCGCTTTCATAATAAACTTTCAGAACCTATCTCTGTCACTTCGGGGGTCCCCCAAGGTTCACATTTAGGCCCACTTCTTTTTATTTTGTACATAAACGACATTTCCTACATACTTAAAAAAATCCAAATACTGATATATGCAGTTGACATGAAGCTCTTCATGGAAATAAACAATCCTAGTGACGCAGAAGAATTCCAGAACGAAATTAACTTATTCAACACATGGTGTAGCAAAAGCTTACTTCAACTTAACGAGAAAAAAATGTAACTCAATAGTATTTAACAGAAAAATCGAAACACCTCGTACGGAAATATTTTTAGGAAACCAAAAAGTAGAAACATGCAAAATAGTAAGGGGCTTAGGCATTACCCTAGACTCTAAACTCACTTTTTTAGAACATTACAACACTATTATAAGTAAAGCAAATAGCATGCTGGGCTTCATTAGGAGGTTCAGTCACAATTTTCAAGATCCATATACTATTAAAATATTATACATTACATATGTCAGGCCAATTCTGGAATACTGCAACCTAGTATGGAACTCGTACTGTTCCATACACGACGAACGCATAGAATCCGTCCAAAAGCAATTTCTTTTATATGCCCTAAGGAAATTGAATTGGACTGTATTTCCACTGCCATCTTATGAAGCACGCTGCATGCTTATCAATTTACAGACACTTAAAGAACGCCGCGATTCTGCAATGCTTTTCTACGTCAATGACATTATTTCACAACGCATAAAATCAGAAGAACTACTCTCGCAATTGAACTTTTATAGTCCCAGTTGGCATCTTAGAACACGGAAATTATTCTTAGAAAAGTCATACAGAATTATGAAAAAAATGGCCCCATTAATCGAATGATGCGCCAGTATAACTTACATTGCGAAATTATCGGCATCACTATGTCTAAAGAACAAGTAACATGTCGTCTAAAAGACAACAGAAATAATGTATAGTATGTAAGTAGAACACTGTAACCATTGTATGTAGTCTACATTGCTTGACGAAATAAATAAATAAATGTATTTTCAATGTAGGGTAGGGAACGGTTTAATCAGTGGTGACATTTCATTAGTTGTTTGGAAATTGGTTTTAAACTCCTACATCTTCAAAATTATTTCATATTTAATGATATGAAAATATAATCTATGTATTTATCGGGCTAATGATTCGATGTAATCATGATTGATTGCCAACTGATTACTGTTATGCAGAAGATTAAAAAAACACCATCAAGAAAACCATCACTTTCCTACCTGCTAAAGAAGTTCGCATAGGTCCTCCCGTAGCTCAGTCGGTAAAGGCGTGGCTACAAAACAACACCATACTGGAGGGGACTGGGTTCGATTCCCGGTCTGGTCTAGGAATTTTTCGTCAAGGAAAATGTCTCGACTCCCTGCGCATAGAGCATGATTGCACTTGCCACACAATCATACTAATGCAAAAATGGTACCTGGCATCGTAAGCTCTCCATTAAGGAGTGTATCGAAAAGTAGTTATAAACATTCGATGCGTTATTACGCATAAACTACTGTATATATTTTTAGCGTGTAAGCGCCATTTGCTTTGTTTACATGTCAAAAATGATTATTCGGTTCATTCATTTCCGTTGATAAAGTTGTATTCAAAATGTCGCGAATTGAATTTGAGACTAAAAAGAAAATTCTGCACACTTGGTGCACCGAAAAGGGTGTTACTTACAACCAGATTGCGAAAAGAGTAAATGTTCACCCGGCAAGTGTAAAACGCATCATCGAAAAGTTTGGTAAGGAGTGCTCCTCAAGGATTTACCAAGAAGTGGCCGGAAACCCGGCTCCAGCAACCCCGATTTGGACCAAAAGTTGTGGATTATATTCAACGGAACAAATCTGCCTCTACTCGCGATCTAGCCATGGTTCAGGACCAGCATCGGAATGATTCAACGAATCAAGCGCAGGAATGACTTGAAGACGTACAAAAAGCAGAAAGTGCCCAAACAAACTCCGGGAACAAAAGTCTCGTGCCAAAACCAGGGCTCGAAAGCTGTACAGCTGCATTTTGGACAATGTCGACCAGTGCATTTTGATGGATGACGAAACATACGTTAAAGAAGATTCAAGAACGCTACCGGGGCCGCAGTTTTATACTAAATCTGTTGGAGAACGTGTGCCAACCTGCAGATACGACTGTTGCGATGGAGAAATTCGGTCAGAAGGTGCTCATTTGGCAAGCTATTTGCACATGTGGCTTGCGTTCTTTCAATTTTCTATACAAAAGGAACTATAAATGCTGAGATTTATCAAAAGGAATGTTTGAAGAACAGGTTGCTACCATTGTATAGAAAGCACCAGTCCCCTCCTCTCTTCTGGCCAGATTTGGCATCGGCACATTACGCCAACTCCACTTCTACAGTTGCTGACGGAGAATAACATCAAGTTCGTAGAAAAAGACATCAACCCACCAAACTGTCCCCAGTTGCGACCGATCGAACGCTATTGGGCAATATTCAAGCGTATATTTAAGAAGGATGGTACAGTGTCCCAAAACATGACCGATTATAAGAAAAATTGGGCAGCGGCATCCAGGAAGTGCACAAAGGTCACTGTGCAGAATTTGATGGCAGGTGTCAAATCAAAGGTACGGGCATTCTACAGGGAAATGAACATGATGACTAGTTTTTCCGTTTGGATCTTTTGTAAACATGTTAAGCTATAATAAACTGAAATAGTATGTTAATTTTAACCATGTTTTCATGCCTATTTTATTATTTGGAAGTTTATAACTACTTTCGATACACTCCTTAATAACCAGGAAAGTGCAAATAGTGACGATTCTCTTCTCTTGAAGTCATTGGTACCATTTGCTTATCCTTAGTTTCGAAGAGTGTCCGCTTAACTAAAGCCCAGTAATTCTTTGTTGGGAAAAGTTCTGGACAGTTTGGTGGATTGGCGGTTTTTGGCACGTATTTGACCAAGCCATTCCAGGAGGCATAGTGACAAGAGGCCAAATAAGGTTAAAGCATAGTTGGAGGGTCGTGGCATCTGATAAATGGTAGCTGCCGCATTTGCAGACATTCTTTCTCGTACACATCCTTATTGATATTGCCGGTAGAGACGAAACTTTTAAATGTTCAACCACATCTACATATGGCATGCCAAATAAAACGCTTATTCGAGCATTTGGACACCTTCTTTGTCAGGAAATGCTCGTCAACAACGTTCCCCAACTAATATCGGTGTTGAATTAGAGCTTGTTCAAGCAAGTTTGGAGAAGCTATTCAGCTGTTTCTTCTAGAATAGATGAATAGCTACTCCAAATTTGTTTGAACAAGCTCTAATTCAACACCGATATTTGTTGGGTCCTTTGCATTACGGTATAAAAAAAAACCAGACCTAGAAGCTGTTTAAAGTTTTCGAGTACGTATGTTTCGTCGTCCATTATGATACAAGAAAATGTTTGCAAAAAACTGGTGTAAAGCTCTTTAGCACGACTTTTGAGCACATTTTTCACTTGATATTCCTTCAGTTCTTGCCCTATCTACTCCACTTTTTGTACGTATGATTTTGACTTCACAACTGGGCTTCAAAGGGTGAGTTGACAACTTGGGAGGAGGGTGCGACCGACCTCTGGTCCTCACAAGTTCCTACCTCACGCCTCCACGAGTCATATGATCAGCAAAAGACTGCCAGCTGAAACATGGAGACGCTGGTTGGCGTAGCCTGGGCAATGTTGTCAATCCGACAATAGCGAAGTGAGGGGTGCGACCGGTACATCATATCATAATTTTCCATTCTCATATCTTTCAGGTCTTCCAGGTCGTCAGGTATTACAAAAATAATTTAAAATTTAAAATTCTTTTTTTTCATGGCGGTCATACATTGCCTAAATTTTCTGGTTCATAATGGATGCGCAAGTTTGTCTACAATTGCAACAAAACAGCAGTCGGCACACATGTAATTTTCAATTCATATTACAATATACCCTCACTATATATTTTATCTTATAGGACATTGTTTATTCATAGCCTAATTCTGTATATTTCATTACATGTATTACGCCAGAAAGGTAAATTTCTCTCAGGTACCATACAGTTTAGGAGAGGAGGTCTTGCGGTTATAGGATGATCATCTTCTGGTAGAAGCAGCAGTAAGAATGGGGATCAATTTTCAGCTGTATCTAGCACCGTCGGAGTGGCCTTCTCGAAAGTAGCAATGGATGTATATATAGATGTGTAGATACTAGTATGTGTTATTATATGATGCATGTTTTTTACAAGCTCTAGCATATTTTCATTAATAGAAATGTTGACGACTCTCTCGACCACTCAACCTTTAATTCCTTCATTATATTTTCCATTAAATGGCGTAATATGACCTTAACATTTCAGTACACGATCATCAACTACTATTTGAGTGGTTCAGAGGAACACAGCTGTTCATCATTATTAATTGCATATCATACATATAATATTATGGAAGAAGTAATAAAATAATTAATAAAATTTTATATACAATTGAATGCTTTTTTGATATTTATACCTCAATGAATAACAAGATGACCTTCACATTCCAGAGATACAGTCACCCATCAGTGATACAAAGTGGTACGAAGCTGCATATTATTATTACTGCCTTAATATTATTCTTTCAGCAGGTTAATTAATTTAGTTTAACATGGTTATCATAGGCTCGTGAACTCCAACTATTACATAATTTAACTAAATATCCTTATATAATTTTTGCTCTACTATATAATCATATATAACATATTATTATTACATTACATCTATATTTATATAAATATAATAAATACTGGGTTGGGAGGGAGCACCAGGGTATCATTCAAGCTGAAACTGGACGATGGTTTGATTGACTGCCTGAGTCTAGAGAGGAACAAACAGTATCATTTCTTATCCTACCGATTCGAGTGTGGTGCTGCGAGTTCTACTCCAACAGTTTCAGGGAGAGTGACGCGCCCTTCTTAACAAGCCATCCTGTAGAAAGCTTAATGAGTATTGCGAATTGTGTTATTCGATTTGTTGGATCATATCGTTGGAAGGAGATTCTTAATTTCCCGTGGATTTCGTGTAAGTGTCTCTGCTTACGGGTCCACCCCTCCGTTTTTGGCCCTTCATACAGCGATAGTGCGAATTCAGATCGGTGGCCCAATTTGATCTTGCTATTAAGTGGAGCTGCATCCAAGCCAAGGGCTAGAGGGGATGGTGGCTACCATACATACATACATACATGATTTTGACTTCACAACTTTGCAAGCCACATTTCGCACAGAAAGATTAGGATATTTCTCAATAATGTCTACCACCTTCTTGTCCATTTTTCGGGAGCATTCCTTTTGATTTGTTCCTCTTCCAACCTTCCGATCCACAGCCAAGCGCTTGTCAAATGATTTGCAAACACAAAATACGGTACATTTCAACCGTTTTAGTTTCTTGGCAAGATCGCGTACCGATAATTTCGGATTTGGCTGCCGTTCGTACAAAATGCGTTTGCGCACTTCCACTTGATTCGAGGCCATTTTACTGAATGTAACAAGATTGTAAACATGTTTTACCACGAAACAAGGTGGAAAGCTTAATCCTTATGACATAAGTGAAACGTTTCAGCGAACCGTGAAATAATTCAAAATCTACACTGAAAGAAGAGTGTTCGAAATTTAACGTGCACAGGCTTTATATTGCATTTCGTAGCGGGTACCGTGTATGGCTAAGTATTGTGTATAATCGCTGCCACTGCGCTTCAAAAACCACGCCAGTCTGTGAACTCTTTCAAGGTGTCTTCATAAAGCGTCAGATTTCTCAAGTGAGTACAACTATTGCCGGTAGCCCCTGTTTTATTCGACCACCGTTCTACTTTCACGGTTTAAACAGTTGCTCTACACTTAAAATAGTCGTTGACTGTTTTTGATGCACTGGTGAATGAAAGACTCACAACTGTTGTATTATGAATGCCGTATTACAACAATTGGTCGTTGCTCATCAATCAAAATTGGCCGTATTTTAGACAACAACCTCCAAAAGCATGTGTCATAAAAAATATCGTTTTTCTTTCAAGAAGGCATATGTATGAGTGGTTATTTTATTGGTATATTATCTCCAAACTGGTTAGACAATCAACTCTGATTATTATTGTGATTTCTTGGACTAGTTGATTAAAAAAAAATTAAAAAAAACCGGTTTGCCTAAGGCTTTGTGCACAAATTACGTAACGCATGAAAGGGGGGGAGGGGGGTTGAGAAACCGTTACTTATTGTGACATATGGGGGAGGGGGGGGGGTTTAAAATCGTTACGTAACAAAATGACAAATTTGAAAAAAAAAAAATTAAAAGTCAATACCAATTTGCATCAACTAAATATCCTGTGTGCCAAGCAAAGTAACAAGTAGCAAGTAGAAAAGCCTGTTGAGGTGGCGGATTCATCCGTGCTTTGATCTACCCCACAGTGGGATGTTAGGCAATAGTAATGTCCTTGGTTCGAGTACTACTTTACCCATGCCCTTTCGCTCAATTTTCAATACTTCTATTCTATTTCCAACCTACCGTACAGTGACGGGACGTTCAACACTTTCTCTTCATTTGTTCCATTCTAGCAAACATTACTGTCCACACTTGGTGCCTCAAGGTGATGAGCGAACATCTCCTTCTACATCAAGTAGAAAAGGGTTAATTTATACTACTTGAGAACGTTTAAAAATTCTGAGAAATACGTCAAATGAAAGGTTTCAATCTATATTTTGAAGAAAAATTTCTTAACTGAGCCAAAACTTTATTTTTGTATTATTAATGACGTTTGCCATAACTGGTACACTGCACCAATTATCGCCATAGTTTTAAATTTTGGTTCCTTCCATGGCCAATTGCATGTGTTTCTTATGGGAGTGGCCATAATAGAAACACATTTATGGCCAAGTGGTGCATCTAAAATTTTAAGGAAAATGGATTCAGTCTATCTTTTGATTTCTGACCAAATTCTAAAGCTTCGATAAATGGAGACGCACACTGAAAATTAATTTTCGTAAATTAGCTTTCACTCGTTTCGTGAACATGGATTATGCACATAGAACAGATGTCTCGTAAATTATATGAAACATTAATATTGCTTGTTTTCTAGCACAACGCTATCATTACACCTTTTTTGTATAATGCACAAAATTAATTTCGTGAAGAGCAGAATAACTCCTCGTGGTTGCCTTTTTTTTAAATATATTTTGAGCCGATACAGTAGAACTGTCTGTCGTTCATGCAACCACCCTGGAGCCGTTTAATTTTTATTGTAACAAATTACCCGTAGTTATTTGTATTGTTTTAGTAGAATGAACGAATGATCTTTGTGTGTCAACAAATGCTTTGTGCTTTTGACAGTTGCGCGTGTGGCTTTTGATACGAAGGCAGCTTCGTAGAAAGTAAAAATCAGTTTCGTTGCAGAAAACAACGAATAGATTTGTTAGTCCTTTTTTCGATCGTAATATAAATGAAAATTAATTTTCAGTGTACTATTTTAATGTGATCTACTAAACGAAAGGTATCTTATGACGATTTGCATCACAAATTGGCGCAATTTTCCATAAATCGCACATCTACACGCTGCGAAATATATTGTTCTGGATAGATTTAACAATTTTTATTGTTGACTCACGGCTTACCCATAATATTTATTTATTTTTGAACCAACAACAATTTTGTTTTGTTTCTTAAAGCGTGCAAAGGACGTTTCTAATGAAAACAAAAAGCATTTATTGTTCAATAAAAAAATAAGCTTTTTGGAAACAATGCACCTTTGCATTGATTCGACGAAACTGGTTGTTTTTTTATATTAGAACCGTTGAAATAATAAGCAATTTTGTTGAATTTTTTGCTGATTGTTGATTTTACCAAATTATTTTGTTGAATCAATAATGCTTTTCTGTTAGAACTTAGAACATTAGAATAAACTTGTTGAGCTAATATTTGTAACAGTTTTAAGAACATGCATTAACCTGAACAAATGCAGTACAATGAGTTGCACTGTTTCTCCTAATCTTTATATAAGCTTAAAGATACTTAAATGAAATTAATTGAATGATGTTTGCAATCTCTACTAATTTCAAGTATATTAGAATAATACATAAAAACAACAACAATAACAGTTTTTGTGATGATTTTATCACAATTGAGAAATGGAGGGGGGGTCCGTGAGAGTTACGTAATTAAAGGGGGGGAGTCTGGTCACGCGTTACTAATTGTTACATAGGGGAGGGAGGGGGTCCAAAAACCCGGTTTTTTGCGTTACGTAATTTGTGCACAAAGCCTAAGAAAAACATCAGTTTTCATCAAGACAATCAAGACCTGCTCACACAGCTCGAAAAACCATCACGAAAATCAGTGAATTCGGGTACAAACTGTTGCAACATCCACCCTATTCGTCAGATTTAGCTGCCTTTGACTTCTGGCTAATCGCATACTGCAAAAAATTCCTTCGTTTAAAGCATTTTTTATCAAACGAAGAGGTTAGAGCCGTCCTAGAGGAGTATTTTGCAGGCCTTCCAGAAAGTCATTTACATGATGGGACAACAAAGTTGGAAGATCGTTAGAACAAGTGTATTTTGAAATTTGCTATTTAACGATCAAAATGGATTCCAAGCATTTTGCTCGCGTACCGGAAAAAATCGATCTACTCACAATTTGAGATTCATTAAGTGAAGGTCCATTAATTATGTCACGCAGTAAGGGGCAAGGGGGTTTTGAGAAAACGTGACGATCCATACAAAACAATTTGAAGGTCCATACAAAAAACGTGACAAGGGGGGAGGGGTTTTGTAAAAAGTCAATTTTTGCGTGACGTAATTAATGGACGTTCCCTAAGAATTAAAAGTGGCCAAAACATCTATCAAAGTATTATAACTGTTTGGAGAACGTTTGTCGTAAGCCAGAATATTAAGTCATTCTATGTTGGCGATATGGAATATCATATGATTAAACCAAAATGCTGATTGCATGAACAAGTGTTTTTAAAGTTTATCACTGAACTTTTAAGTCTATGGTATACATACAACCAGAAATTATGAGATCACGGAAAGCACATTAAATACTCAATCTGAACTTGAAAGTTCACGGAATTTCCTTGTAGAACTTTTAGCGAATTTTCATATTTTGAATTTGTTCGTTTGTTCGGAAGCCCCAATTGCGTTAGCTTTACGGAGCCGATAATTCAATGTTTTTTATATAATGTAGTTACTTAATACTAGGACTAGTATACTCGCGGATTACCCGAGGTTAAAATATGTGACATTTTTGGGGACGAGTTGAACTGAGGAACTTGGAAATAGGATTCTGTAGTCTCAACACATAGTTGTCGCCAGCAGTTTTGTTTTGTAAGGTATGGCCAGGGCTCCCTTTATTTGTTCGGTCGGTTGTGGTTACCATTGGAGGACGATGCGACTCGTCAAATGTCGGAACAAATCAAACGCAAACTAATAAATAAGGAATAAAAAGACAAGCAGATTAAACTCTTAAACTTGACATTTGAAGAAAATTTGAAATAAATCAATTGCATATAAAACAGTTCGTGAGATCCCAACACATCTCTCATAGAAACATAGGGTTGTCTTCCTTGGTCCTCTAAGGTATTCAAAAGTCGAGTTT
Source organism: Aedes japonicus (assembly GCA_034211315.2). Classification (NCBI taxonomy): domain Eukaryota; kingdom Metazoa; phylum Arthropoda; class Insecta; order Diptera; family Culicidae; genus Aedes; species Aedes japonicus. Next base: position 54,961 of record JASCZW010006531.1, read on the forward strand.
TGGCGGCGTCATTATCCGTACTTTGCCAAACTGCGTGATCGATGTCATCATAGCCGTTTCCTCACCGGCAAAGATTGCTGTCCAGGTGTCAACTTATCACATGGATGAAATCACGGCTTACGTGCAGGTCCTTAAACCATGCCCTCAATGAAACAATAACAATGATGGAATGTAACAGCAGTCCTAGATTTCCGGTGTCCCAATCGGTTTGCCAACTTGAAAGGGTACTCTGACGTACAAAATGGTAAAATTCATCGTGTGAAATTTTTCTTCCATACAATTTGCCTTCCTGGGCGCCCACCTTTACGAGCGAGTCCGCTTTCTCATTGCCTGGGATTGAGCAATGTGAAAGGACCCATGCAAAGGTGATCAAATATGATCTTTCGACCAGCACACTCATCTGTTCCCTTAGTTTTGAAAGGAAATAAGATGAGTGTTTACTAGGTTTCATCGATCGAAGGGCCTCAATCGAACTGAGGCTGCTCGAGAAGATGAAGTAATGGTCTGCGGGCATGTTGGAAATCATCCCCAATGCGAAGTTGATTGCTGCCAGCTCATCAACATAAAAAGAACAAGGTTCCTGAAGTTTGTGGAAGGCGCTAGAGTTTTCATTGAAGACACCGAAGCCAGTGGATCCATTGAGGAGATGTGAAAAACTTTTTTTCAGAATTGATGTTTTGGTACTTTTCAGTAAAAATACGTGGAATTATTATAGAACGAAGTTGATCCGGAATCCCATGAGATGCTTTTTTCATGGAAAGATCATAATGAATTGAGGAACTGCTGTAGGTAAAGTGAGCATTGTCTGGAGTATAGCACGAAAGACACATATCCGACCGTATGAAGTGGTGGTAAATTCTTATAAATCGAGATTTTGTGTTCAGTCCTAATATTTCTTCAAAATTTTCTATTGCAAATGTGTATTTCACTCCACATTTGATTAATACTCTGAGCGAAAGCTCCCAGAACCGATTCTGAAGAGGTTTTACTTCTGCTAGAACTTTGAGACTCAAGAGCAATTCGCAGGCAATGATATTGAATTCGTTCCAATTTTATGGGGTGACTTTTTTATGGCAGAGAGAAAGCAAAAGCAGCCATACTCTAGAACAGAGAAAACAGTTGTTTTATAAAAGGTTGTGAGGTCTAACGAATGAGCACCCCACCATGTTGCGGCACATTAAACGAAAAAAGTTGATCCTTTTTTGACATGTTTGCTTCAAATACGAAATTTGATCATTCAAGTGCCTTTTGAATCAAACCAGACCCCAAGGTATTTGAAAAATACCGATTGGGTAATGTTTCTGCCCAAAAGATTTAGTTTCGGATTCGATTCCTAGATTGCTAGCCCAAGAAGATAGGTTATCTACGGAATTTTGCAATGGTCCTTGCAAGCTGACGGCATGTGAGCCTGTATCGTCAACAAGTTGTCTTGTTCTAGCGTTCATTGTTCTGCCAAAAAATTGTCAATATCTTTGACCTAATAGTTACAAAGAGGGAGGCTAAGGCATGTGCCTTGGGCAGGCCCATGTAACTAGTTCTGGAAGATGTCAATTGTCCAAGTGAAAAGGTCATTTGCTTTTTTGAAAACAAATTGTGCAAGAAAATATTGAAAATTCTGGGAAGTCCACATCTCCGCAGATTATCTGACAGGATTTCAATGGAGACTGAATGCGATTTTCATTGTTTGACATTTTTTATCCATTTGAGGAAAAATCCTCTGAGCTAGATGTGCTTTTAGTGCTGATTGCTCGTGATCCTCATGATCAACACCCTAATTAAGACTGCCCGAAGTGGATGTGGGAACGTTCATTTATAATTGTAAGCTTCCCAACTAACATTTAAAGTAAAGTAAACGACATCCATAAAACTCTGGTCAAGGCTTATTTGTCTTGATTGACTCCCCCAAAACCTTCTGAAGGCTAAAATGTGTCTATTTTGCCCACTCTGGCAGAGGTTCTGAAGGGTATATTTTGGAGGCAGTTCTAGATTGGATTAAAACAAAAAGACTTTATTATGATCGAATTAAAAGCAGTTTGAAAACCATAGGAAAACCACAATAAAAACAATTTGACATCTTTAAAAGCCTCTTTTGTGCCACTTCCTCTAGACGCTTGTCAAAACCACTCAAAACAGTTTTATTCATATTAAAATCGTATGCATAAATTTCATTCACTCTCAACAAATTCATTTCGGCAAAAATAACTCTGATTGAAAAAAAGTTTACCCATGCCAAATAAAACGTCAGTATTTTCAAAGTTAAATATTTATCTCAGCTTGATTAATATTTTATTACTAGTTCCAACCTACAGTACTCAAATTTTAAGTGCAAAATTAAATTCATTGTGTTCAGTGCTTAAAAAGAGCTGAAAAAGTAGGTGCGCTTCCGAAACACGTTGTACTTTCTAAAAAAAATATTAAGAAAAAGTTTAATTCTTCGTTTCAGATAATTTTTTTTCACTCTTAATTTATACTCAAGAACTTTGTTTTTATCCCACATTAACTGCCGTACAACAATCAGACGTGTCAAAGAAAATATATCATGATATATGAAAATTAAAAATTATAATAATTATAAGATTGAAATCAAAATGGCAGCGGCATTAACATTGAAATTTCATGAGCCATTATTGAAAATGCTGTTTTGTTTTCATCAAAACCATCAATAAATAAATAATGTTTTGAAATGGCATTTATGAAAATAATTTAAATTGTTTCATTGCGACGCTAATTTGCTTAATGCAAGACCGTTTAGCTGCCAAACAGCTTATATGGTAACCAAGCTGCTGCCAGAAATTTTTTAACAGTTCAAGCTACATCAAAAGGACTAAGAAAGTATATATGAAAGAATATGGGAAAGCAATGCCGTATAAAAGGCAATACATGACTCAAGATTTCTTTTGGATGGAAGACTGACTGATGTTGTAGATTTTAAAACGAACTTGATTGATGGATAGTTGGCAAATTACTATTCAGAATGCTCTATAAGTTTTGTTTATTATTTCACTTAATCGTGATTTTTTTTCACTTTTCTTAGTTTGTTGCTATGCGAATCCATCTTTGTTTAATTTTATAATGTCAACATTGGTAGAGCATCTTATGTTAAACTTTATGTAGTGCAAAATGCTACAATAAATGGTTTATGCTCTCGTCCTATGCAATATTTTATCATGGCTCTGTTAAACATATATGAATGAGCTTTATTATTGAATTACTGAACGGTTTTATGAAAGGATAGAGTTCCTGTTCAAATATTTTTTAAAGCTTGACTGTTTTAGACTTTACATTCTTTCTAGAAAAGGTTATAAAAACAGCCTAACGTAAAATTATTAACGACACATCTTTGGATCATAGAAAGCTGCTTTTAAACAAATTAGCATGTCTATTGCAAAAATGAAACACTCATTAATTTGAACAAAGGCTAAAAGGCAGTAGGATTGTTACTTGGGAAAGTGTTTGACTTCTATAATTGTAAAACAAGAGCATTTGAACATTCATGAGCGCGGTCCAATGATAGTATCATTTTCAGCTTAGAACGATTATTGGCTTACAGAACCATTCACATTATTTTAAATATATTTCACTGATTTACGGTACAATTATACTGGTAAAAGGATTGGCGTTTAGTATTAATTAGAACTAAACTTGAACTTGAATGTTGGATAAAAGTTCAACATTAGTTTTATTGAGAACATTCAAGTTGATCAAAGGTGTGATTTGATCTTTAAATGAACATTGTGATTTAAATAATTGAAGTTAAAAGCAAGCCTGCAATATTTTTGTGACCTTCACTTTATTATTGGAGAGAAGGTAGAACATTTTCTAGAAGATTTGAGTTGGTATAAAATATAAGATATACTTATTAGAGAACTAACAAATAACGAATTCACAGCCTGCCGTGTGCTAACGGAACTATCAATACCTTCTCTTAACAACTTTGTTCTAGAAAAAAAAAGTACTTTCTACTCCTAGAGCCTCATGGTGATAAGAAATTTTCTCCTTCTTAAACAACATCATCAAATAACAAATGGGTTGGACATTAAATGAACTTTGTAATAGAAATTTGTGAAGTTGGAAGCAAGTTCTGCAGTAAATTTTTCTGAAGTAAAATTAAAGATGTGGAAAAAACATATTTTATACTTTCAATTTGGGTATTTAGTTATTTGAGAATCAAGTTCTAACTGTATGCAAAGTCCCATGTTACTTTGGTATAATTATCCACGGAACGTAATAAGAACTGAAGGTGAACTTCTGAGTTCGATTCTTAGATAAAGTACAAACATACGGAACGCAATAGTTGAGATTAATTTAGGTGCTGAAATTTCCCATAGAAAGTTGTAACGAATATCTTAATGACTCAAAACCTGTGGGTAAATTGTCGCGAAAAACAGATAACTTCAATTTTATTTTCTATCTCAACAGTTGATTGTTTCTACAATCACCCTCCTATCGCACATATCATAAAGCCACATAAAGTGTCTTCCCCCTTTCCACCCGAAGCTCATCATCCTATTCTTATTCCAAACAACACCTCCACAACAACTGAGTTTGCCCAATTCAGTAGCTGTAAACCAACGATGCCGGGCCTCGAAAATAACACAATAGGCATGGAATACCCGAATATGCACCCAATATCGCTAAACCATTGAATGGTTTCTGTACGCTCAAATGCCTCCATATTGGCTCACCAAAGTAAACTGCTAGTAGCTACTAGCATCATCAGGTAGAAAGAATAGCACGACTGCGGCGTTGGATGCTCGTTTGTGGGCCGCGAAACCTTCGGGGTACAATCTTCCCCTTTCGTACGTACATTGTATTCCCACTGCGTGCAGCACCCCCTCCGGGCCGACGTGTTTAAGTGGGAGTAAGTAGGCGGTGGTGGCTCGTTACGCGAGCGTTCAAGTGGAAAATGTGTGTACGCGAGCAATAATAAAATCGAGGAAAGGATTACCGGGATCGGGTGGAGAAGGTCATTTTGGGTGGCAAGCACGACCCGGATGTGCGGTTGTAACATCCCATTTTACGTGGCGGACCTCTGTTCGTAGGAAATGTGAGTTTGTAGTTCTCGGGGTGGTTGGATTTTCTGGAGCATTTACATTTCTTCCCACTGCAAATAACCCGCTTCCTGTGCTCTTGCGCGAAATGGACGGGAATTGCTAATGGAGTGAGAATAGTCCTGAATAGAGTGCGAAATTCTGCACCTTCGGGTCAAGTAGCAGGAGATAGGCCCAAGCAATAAAATTTTATATTTCATGAGCTTATTTTGTGATGCGCTTTAAACCCACTTTCAAGGTCTTCCGCGAGAGGTGTAGAAAAACAAATGCAAGGCATGCCAAGCACTTGGTCATAAAATTTGGCTTTTGGAACTTAATCAAAAATTTCCAATTCTAAATCTTTTCCCACCGAGCGATTGCCCCTCAGCACGGGAGGGGGGGTTGAAAATGCAATCCAATGCACAAATTTCCACCAACAGGGAACCCCCGTCGGATGGAATGGAAGGCAAGAAAAAGCTGCTCGTAAAGTTACAAAACTCATGGTCCAACGCCGCCCATAAACAGTTCAAACCGAGCGTCGTCGACTTTGCTAAACAAAACCGAAACAGAAAAAAAGAAAGCCTGAAAGCAAAAATGTACGATATGCAAGTCGGAAGTGCAACAATATAAAGAAAGTCCACTTCCAGCTCTAGGCTTTCTTTCGCATGATGGCAGCCGAAGAAAAACACAATCGAACGAAACTCCCCGATATTGCCCCATTCCCCGGTAGGAGGTTAGAACTGTGTGCCAAACGATTTGCCCCGACCAAGTGTTTGCCAGCCTGGATTGGAAATAGATAAACAAGTTCTAAATATGGATGGTTTCCTTTCCTTTCGGTTAGGAGTTTGTTTTGGTTTTGGCGAATTGGATTAAGAGGCTACAGCCCATGAAAAGAGGAGATACAAACGAGGTTATTTGTTGGATGCGTTCCGAAAAAAAAACACAATGGCTTTAAGATGTGTTGAAGTCGAACGAAATGATAACGGTAGGAAAGCCTCCTTGTTGACAGATCGTAAATTTACCTAAGGGCACCTTTTTTTCGCACTAATTACAATTTACATGCCATAAAAAAAAAATCGTGCCAACCATCAGCCTTGGAAGTCATTTGATGGCAGACCGGCCGGCCACTTTGCCAAGCCCTGTGACATGCTAGTTAATTTCGCACTTGAAGGCACTTATGAGACACCAGTTGAGCAATAGGAATGTGATTTTAATGACTTTTTCCGCCCTGCTGTCGCCGTGTGTCCGAGGACGACGTCGCGACAATTAGCAACCTTTTTGGGAGGGAACTCCTCCTGACGCGCTGTTTCAGTATAGTCTTCATTCTTTTGTGCGGGTGACCACGGATTTGGTGACATTTCCAACCACAATCATATCACACAAACCTCTAGGCCTCCGGTAGGAAAGGGGCCGACTGAGCAGTCCAGGGATGCCATATTCACAGACATGTCTGTCAATTTGCAGACTTTTCATTTTTGTTGCAGATGTTTTTAACGACCCGAATAGAAAATTACGATTAGCTTTATGATCATTATTATACATTTTCAGTTCAAGTTATAATCACCATTATACGTATCATCCGTGTATAATGCTGGTGTAATGTAGGAAACCATTCAAACTTTAAACAACCATTAGAAGCGTATTATATAAATACGATAATGATTTCATAAACAAGAAATTAACAGCGCCGTATACCCAGGTAACCAATAAGCATTAGAATATGCAGTAAATCAACCCTAAATCTGCATTTCAGATGGTACAAGCATTATATTAGCATTATATTAGCATTATATCAGCATCTTGAATGCTATCTGTTGGAAAGCTGCATTTGAAATGCTATTTAAATGCTTGAAGCCTGCAAAAAGCATTTCGAATGCAAAATAGCATTAATGAAGTATAATCATAGTATTGCAGTAGAGCAGCCGTATATTGAGCCAACAGCGGCATTTATGTTGCATTTACGGCGACTTAAATGCTTGATAGGCTGACGTAAAGACGCTTTGGAACTGCTTATTGGTTACCTGGGTAGTATATCCCTTGGTCATTCATTGTATGATATAACGAAGGAAAGATATGAATTATGGTCACGATAAACAAAAAGACAGGAAACTGTTTTAACAATACGCAATTTTTAGTTTATTATCACAAAATGTACGACTCATGTTATAATACTGATCATTATAATATGTATTTGGGAGCAGTTTTATCAGTCTTATCAGTCTATATACCTTTGATTGTCATTTTTTCCGGTTTTTGAGTCTCTGATCTCTCTTATTATAGTATTTCTAATATATCCTAGTTAACTTAAAGTTAAATCAAGGTGTTTTTTTTTGTGAGATTACCTTTGCTTTGGTTTGGGTTTACTTTTGCTGGTATTTTTCAATTATATCCCCTCAATTTCTACACACTTTTCACAACGAAAAGCTTTTAATAAAACAAATGTCAGCATCAAGGGTGTGTTTTTATTAACTTGGATAAGGAGAAAAAAACGGGAAAAGTATTATTCATTTTTGTATCATGATTGTAGCAGTTATCATCATGATTGAAATTCTCATATAATATTACTATACTGCAATGATATCTTTTTATATCGTATTTATTATTAAATTATGTTAACGTATATCGTAATGGTTGAAACGAATATTTTATTATATAACCATAATTGAACGATACCACCTTAAGTAAAACTGCAGAAAAAAATATTATTCACAAATTATTTACTGTATAATACACTGGAAATTTTGTTCGAGAAATAGTCATTTTTTGTATGGTAACGATACATAACAACCTATTAGTTTTATAGTAAGATCTTGATTTACCATAACATATATCATCGATATGATACACTTTATCTTCAGTATATAATTGTTGGAAGATAACTTGAATAATCATGAAACGATAAATGGTATAATACCTTTAAAATACTGGTTTATTCGGGAAGCCTGTTTCTCAGCGCCTTCGTCGGTTACCAAGTAAAGGAGACGAAAAAATGAATGACTTGCTGTCCAAAGACATCATCGAGAGGGTATTTGAACCAAGCAGCTGTGTGTCGCCAATGGTCATTGTGGTCAAAGATTGTGCGTCTGAGATCCACGCACAAACGAATCTGACCATTTGCCTTGTTGGCTACTACAAGCGGAGAAACCCATGCCGCTGGTCCATGTTTTTCTTCGATTTTATCTCATCCCAACAGTTCGTCTAATTTTTCGTTGACTGCGGCCTCGAGTAGAATTGGTACCCGGCGTAATGGCTGGTAAACTGGAGTCACCGTTGGGTCCAACTGAATGCGCACCTGAATACCAGAGATTTTGGAAAACATAACTGCCTCGCATCATCGCTAACCTTATTAACCTCACAGCCAATCTTCAGAATTCTAAGTTGCTTGGCGGTGGTATCTCCCAAAAGGTTTCTTTGTCCTTTCTTAGTCACCACCCGCATAACGAAAAACAATTTGCTGTATAGTCAAAGCTTTATTTCGAATGTAAGATATATTATCACATATTATGTTATTGTTATCGAATTATTTAATCTCATTTTCACCATACAACCTCTACATTAACACATATTGTTAATGTTTGACATATTGTCATTGAAAGGTTTTTTATTGTCTGCACTCGGTCAAGATTATATACCAACTGTTTGGCATAGAGTACAGCAAAAATTTTGTTCGTGAAAATTGTCATATTTTTATGGTAACCTAACTTAACCGCCTATTCAGCATATTGTTATTTGGCCTTTTACCATCTGACATATTGTTAAAACTATAGATTAGATTGTTAGTTTATCGTTGTCAACTATAAGGGTAAATGTCGTAACAACAACAGAAGCGGTCGTCAACAATAAGGGAAATGATCCAGGAATGGTTTGTGATTATGCGGGCATGAACTCCGCCTCTTTCGAACAATTTCCGATTACTACTGTGGCTTCGAATGTCCCCGAGAAACTCGTGGGCTCATTGCATCCATATGCTTTGAGAACTTTGTTGCTGCCTTTCGTACAATTTGACACGATTGCATGGTGTTCTTTCAGCATCTCCCATGTGTTTGCTGTAGCTAAATTGACCTCTGAACCAGTATCGATAAACACTTCGGTCACAATTCTATCTTACAGTTGAAAACATTAGTATCATTTCCTGTATAGACGATGCGTAATAGAAGTTGAGGAGAGTAATTCCCAGAAGATCCGGAAGAAACTGTAAAATGGTGAGTCGACAAATGTAATGGAGCGTGCGTCCCCGCAACATAGCTCTGGTCCTCACAAGTTCCTACCTCATGCTTCCACGGGTCAAGAGATGACAAAGACCGCCAGCTAAGGGTTGCGTACTTAGCTGGTAGTGCAGCCTGGGCACTGTTGTCCTTCTGACTTCAGCTAGATTGAGGAGGTGCGTGCCGAGCGTCTGTCCACCAAGGAGGTGCGGCTCAAACAGCGGCTGAGTAAGAAACGCTGTATCTCGTCAGCTATACCTTAGAAGGCAGTCCCACCAACACAATGTAGGCAGCGTGAGCCCGGTAAGCTAGTATGCTGAAATCTTACCCTACACGAAAAATGTAAGTATTCTTTATACGGTATACAATTTTGAATCATCCATGGAATTTCAGAGTATTGTATGAAAATTTTATTTTTTTTCCTTCATGGCAACGATAATGCCATGAATGCCAGTGATGTTGCTGCAGGACCACAATCGAAAAACATGCAGACAGTACACATTTTATTCTCATTTTATATTATAACATCCCTTCATAATATTTTTATGCTATTTTCAGCTTCGTATTTATCCGTAAGCTTTTGTCCACCATTGAGCGAGATAAGAGCGCTATAACCTTGGCAATTATTGCCATGCTTTTGAGTTTAAATGCCAAAAAGTTCACCCACAGAGCAGAGGAGAATAAAATAACCTTTCTAGCATCTATGCTCCCAACGATAAAGTACAAATTATCACACTGTTTAACTCTACATGGAAGCGTTTGGTACGGGAGGTCCACGCTTTCTTCCTTCCCTTGATTCAGAGTAGTAGAGCGATTTTAGTTCTTTCTGGAATCGCTCTATTTCTTTCTTGGAATCCTCTCTGCGGCACATACTACGCAGTTGGCCTGGCCGATGACAAGAAAAATGATGTATTCACGAAACCATCATTTTCCAGGATGCCTTCAAGAATTGGCTGCGTTAGTGTGAGATTAGATTAGATTAGATTAGAAGATCCGGAAGAAACTTCTCAAAAGGTTAGTTGGAACTTCCCAGAAGTACTAGGTAGCTTTTTCAAAGCTCAGAGGTGAACATTTCAATATTTTAGAAAACGGAATCCTCAAAATTATTAAGAGGGAACAGAATGAAACTTTCCAGGAGCATTGGTGATACTTCCTTCTAATTTGAGCACGAATTTCCCAATATTTCCGGAGCAAACTGCCCCAAAGTTCTGAAGAAAACTTCCCAAAAGTTCAGAAGAAGACTTCTCAGAAGTCGAGAAAGAAACTTCAAGAACAAATTTGAGGGAATTCGCCAAAAAATTTGGAGACGGCAACTTTCCTCACAGGTCAGGATGGGACCAATCAGGGGTTTGGAAATAATAAACTCATGAAAAAATTCCCCGAATTTCAGGAAGAAACTTACCATAGAGGGCACTACTTGTAGGATCCAGAAGGATTTTTTTTTAAATCAGTGAAGAACTCCTCAGAACTTCAAAAGAGGACTAAGACTCGCAGAAGTTCCGAAGAGACCAAAAGTTTAGTTGGAACTACCCAGAAGTGCGAGAGAGCTTCCCTTAAAATCCGAATCGAACATTCCAGCATTTCAGAATGAGAACTTTTCGAAGTTCAGGAAATCCCAGATGTTCAGGTAGATACTTTTGATAAAATCAGGAAGAAACTTTCCAGAAGTATAGGATGAACTTTTCCGAAGTTCGGTGAATAACTTCTCAGATGTTCAGGAAGAAACTTCTAACAACTTTTTGAAGATTTTCTGGGGAGTGGTTTCCCAAACTTTTGCTGAAATTTTCCTCGTGGTTCATAATGGGACTAATCAGAAGTTTAGAAAGTAACAATTGTTTCTGTAAGGTAAGGTTGGGTTCTTAAATGAGAATTGTGAGAAAATAAGGAGTGACTGCCAAGAAGGTCATGAGGAAATTTGCCTGAAGTACAGGAGGAAACTTCCCAGAATTTTAACAAAGAGCCTTGCAGAAGATCAGGAGAGAGCTTCCCTGAAATTCAAGAGATAATCACTGACTAACCGAAGAAGCAGTCAATACAAAAATCATTCATATGACCATAGTGATATTCATCACTCATGACAGCGTATTAAAATATGGTGCACACCATTTGCCTAACCATTCGCATCATACGATGAGGACACACTCATGCAGGAATTACAATTCCATATTTTCCATCTCAGCTCGTTTGAAATTTAGCTGAGAAGAATAAAAAGAAAATCAAGAAGTTCATTAATATATCCACGAAGTATTCGAGAATGGTTCCAAAGTTGCATAGATGCAGAAATGTTTACATAATCACAATATAGAGAAAATTACATAACTCGCTCTCTAATTACGTCTTTTCGTTGAAAGAAGTCTAATTTTGTAAAAAATAATTACAGACTAACATAGACATTCCCAGACATTTCAAATATATATCACAGACATTTGAAAAAAATATCTGGCATCCCTGGAGTAGTCCTCATTGTCTGACAAAACACACTGACTCGAGAGGGTTCATTTACGACGTGAAGTGTATGTAAATGAGGACGACGACGACGATATGCTCTGTGTCCTTCGGTCTGTCGGTCCGGTTGAAGTGTATCCGAGATCCGTGCATTTTGTGGCTGGAAGGGATTTCACTCGGCATAAGAATTAAGTCGTTCGGATTTGAAAGTAGCAAAGAGGTCAGGCTACCGTGCGAATAAAGTGTGGTAAAATATGACGTCGTCGTGTCCCCGACCCATGTGTGTGTGTCATTGCGCGGTAGGAAGAGGGTCAGCTTGATAGCCATCGCCAGGAAATCATGGCGGGTGGAAATGGAAATTACATTTAGAAAGCTAATTTGGCCTCTGTCAGTGTATTTTATGGGCACTCCTCGGGGAATTCCCCTCCTTCAAGAATTTCTGATTATTACAGGATTTATAGACAACCCACTTACGTAAACCGTACTCGTCCGCCGTGATATCCGAATCGTTAAACTCGAGCGAAATCTTGGCACTGAATCCTTGAACAACCAAAAAATAAACCAAATGTGCATTTCGATTCTTATCTCAAAACACATTAAACTATAAATTATGTGAGAATACCCGCCTCGAACCGGCTCATGGACCGGGCAGAAGTCACACCATATGAGCACCCAGAGGTAACTATTTCATTGTTTCATCCCAACAGGATGCCATTTCCGTCACAGCCCAAAACGAAAAAAAAAAACGAAACAACAAAACAGGACATTCCCGTGGTTGTTGCCACTCCGGCAGAAAGCGTCAAGTGTAAAACAGCTCCCCGCGGGTAGACTTTTTGTCTTGTGCCGTCCCATGCCCAAAGAGTGTCAACTTCCTTTCGGGAGGAGGGCTCCCCTTGAAATTTATGCGTCTTGATGTCGTCACAACAGTTGATCACATGAACACACAAACACACGCCTGCTTCGTCCCTCTTCCTCCGCGTGTGATATTTAATATGTAGCAGGGAATGCTTTTTTTTCTCTCTCTGAAGGCAATCCTCAGAGCTCACAACAACTTTGCGTTCTTGCTGTTAGCGCCATGCTCGGTCGGAGTGCAACATTTATTTAATTTTTTCCATCGCTATTGAAGGAAATTCCACTCGCAATTTGAATTATTTGCACTACAATGCATATTCGGTTGGCCTCAGCGAGTGTTGCTTGTTGAATTCAGTTGTATTAAAATTTCAAAGTCCTGATACTGACTTCAATATTTTAAGTTTCCAACGATTTTGAGTAATTTAATCGTGTGGAAGCACTGTTAAGCACTGTGGAAGCACTACCAATAATCACTCAAAAGTGCACAAACCGAAATTATGCATAACCACAGATTACCTAATATTGAGTTATAGTATTGAAGGAAGATAAACGTTAAAAATTACAGATATTACAACGTTACTGTCGCACTTTACTTGTGATCGATGCCATGATGATCTGCACAGTCGCTGGCGACACTGTACTGGCGAACTTATTCCACTTTGAACGCATTTGTTGTGCATTTGTCACTTCCGCGGTACCGCGGTATGTGAGGTAGGGGTGGGTAGAGAAGTTCTTGAGTGTGTTTATGTGTTTGTTTGTATACCTCAAATGTTGTTTGATACCAACAAGGTTATTCATTATTACTTCGTTTGAAGTTAGTCAAATTAGTGTTGTGTTGTGGAGTGAGTTGTTTTTGTGTGAAGGTATAAATTTAAACAGCCACGAATATCCGTTTCCTTGATCCTTGTTAAGCAATTTTTTGGAATTTTGTTTGTGGATTGCTATGCTTTCCGCTTCATTTAGTTTCCAGGGGTTTGTGATATGTCTTAAGATTTTTATGTTATTTGAGTTTAAAAAATGTTCTTCGTTGAATATATGTTCAGCTACTTTTGATTTAAAATGGTGTATGATCCCTTTGTCAGTGTCTTTGTTTGCTTTAGTGACTTCTGCAATATGCTCTTTAAATCGAATATTGAGATTACGTTTAGTTTGTCCAATGTAAATTTTGCCGTAATGGTCACAAGTTATTTTGTAGACCCCGGATTTGTTTAGACTGTTAATGGGGTCTTTAGCCGACCCTAAGAGGGTTTTAAGTTGATAATTTTTACTAGTATAAACTATTTCAAAACCGAAGTTGCGTAGGATTGGTTGTAATTGTGTAGTGTGGTTATCGTATGTCATTGCTATTCTTTTAAGTTGGGGTTGTGTATCTGTTAATGTGGTGAGTGATTGTTTGTATTGTTTTTGTGTTTTTTTGTTGATTACGTTTTTTTGTTGATTAGTTTTCGGGAGTAACCATTCAAGTGTGCTGTATCAAAAATGTAGTCGACTTCTTTAGTTATGCCGTTTGGACTTAGTGGTAATGTTTGTATTATGTGTATCATGTAGTTAAATGATGCTATTTTGTGTTGGTATGAGTTGGTATGTGGTATTGTGCGTTGTGTGTTTAATGGTTTTCTGTAAATTTCAAATGTGAGTTTAGATTGATTCTTTCACCACGAGCAAGTCCAAAAATGGTAATTTATTATCTTTTTCAATTTCATAAGTGAATTCTATGTTTTTATGTGCGTTGTTTAAAGTTTTTATGGTGAGAGGTAAGAGATCTTTCTTTAAAATGCAAAACACACCATCAACGTATCTATACCAAACGGTAGGTAGTTGATCTTGCAATTGTTTTTTGAAATTTGCCATGAAGATTTCGCTCAGAAAAGAAGAAAGGGGGTTACCCATAGGGGCGCCTTTTAATTGTTTGAAATGTTCGTTTCTGAAGGAACAGTAATTTTCTTCCATACAAAGTTGTGTTTGCTTTATGTATGATCGTACTTTTTTTCTCCATGCTATGTCGTCATTTTGAAAAAGTAACCACTTTTCTAACAAATTGATTATATCTTTTACTGGAATTGAAGGGAAGAGGGATTTGACGTCAAAAGATACTAAAATTTCATCCTCTTTTATGTCTGTGTTATGGACGAACTCTGTGAAATGTTGTGAGTTTTTAATTGATCTACTGGGGAATTGTTTGGGCATGTTTTGAAATTCTTTAACTAACCATTTTGCTATTTTGTGCGTGGTGATCCTATCGCTGAAATGATATCACGCATTTCATTTCCCGGTTTATGAATTTTTGGAAGACCTTTGATTGTAGGTAACGAAGGATTCCTTGCCAAATCATTAGTTTTTGAGCAAACTTATCAGCAAAATCAAATGTAAATTTTCGTCCGGAGATTTGTTTAAAATCCATTTCGACATATGTTTCATCATCCATGAAAATACAACCATAAAATTTCGTCAAATCTCGTTCGCCAAGTTATTGTGCTCGCTTTTTGGCTACTAAATTTTATTTCAGGGAGCGATTTGGATGTTTACTGGCACAAAAAGACTTACATCCTCCTCTTAAAATAATGTTACGCACGGTGGAAAAGTTGGAAACGGATTTCTTTGCCAAATCACGTATGAAGACACCTTTGGCTTTCATGTACCTCAACACCTTTCTCCTCAGCTTTTTGTCCCTAGGGCCACTTTCATGATAGATGCACTGTACTCTATCCACACTCAGAGTATCCTGATAACGTTTGATTACTAGACACACCGTTGAGTTTGGGAATTTCTACACTTTTGCTATGTTTGAGGCAGACCACGAAGGATTCTCTAGATGTTTGTGCACAATTATAAGTTCCACGACCCGTAATTTCGAGGTGCGTCGATCAGTCGAGAAAAACTTTTCACCAATTTCTTCGTCAATCATCTTCAAAGGCCAAAACGTCAACAAATGCCTGTTAAACGTTTTTTGTTCCAACCACCAGGGACGCGGTGATGTATTAAACCGTGCGTCCAGATTTAGTTTGAATCGAGCTTTAACAATATATCCATACTATTACTTATAGATCTCGGAGAGGAACGACGAAGAATAAATGTGTGATATAGTCGGTATATGCTAAAAATAAACCTAACAGCCGGAGATAATTTCTCACCCATGTTAGGTATTATTGGAAGAGGGAGAAATCACTAGGTCCGGATCAAAGCAATAAGTAGAATAAGAGCACGATCGGTTGCATAAACTTTTACCATACAAGGGGGTATCCTCCTCCTTGCCTACCCTGCATTAGATAGCTTGGTAAAGGGTTATGTGCCTGATTCGGATACTACCGTTCAATGCCCTTCGCTTGTTTTCAAACTTGTATCTTTCAATTCCAAAGCCTGCCGTTGCACTATACGGAACTATCAATACACTTTCTCTTCATTTCTATTCGTTCTAGCAATAAATTACTGTCCACTCCTAGAGCCTCGCATGGAGATGAGAAATTATCTGTATTGTACAAATTTAATCATAGACCGTTACTCCGAGCGTTACTCCGCATAGTAAGATTTTAAGAATAAGTAAAAAATCACCTTACAATCTAAGGTGTTCTTCAAACTGACAAATCAATCGCTTCCTTCTGTAATGAAGGTAAACCTTATTCATTAGCATATGGATCCTTACAATTGTTAACGACAAATTTGGAAATAACTGCAACGAAATTCACTCCAGAAGTAAGAATAACTATGTCGGTTACAATTTATACTATATTTCTGATAGGAAACTTCACTAAAATTCTTCTCCTCACTGATCCTAATGTAATTTTTTACTGTTGACAGCTGTCACGACCGTACCTTGACGTATGCTCATTTCCTCACTTCGCAGCAATGAGGTCTATACAGGTGCAGAAGAAGTGGTTAATTTGTATTAGTGTAATGCAAAATACTGTCATTGTGTTCGTGAGATGATGCACAGCCTGTTTTCTGCAAACATGCGTGACGTAGATCTCTAAAAACAACGATTTACAAGAGCAGCATAACACAAGGTAAAATGTTTATTTTCGGTAATTGGTATAGTTTTTAAAAGGTTTCGGCTGTAAAATGCCGTTTCGTGCACTAGAACGATGCGGACAAAAACTTAACTTGCTTTGTTATCATTCGCATGTTTTTGAAGTTTTGCGTCACTATCTGAAATCACGGATTGTTTACACATTTTTCGTAACAAATGCCGACATACACCTTGCCCTTCGCCACCTGCATACACCTCATTGACTTTGCAGCAGCTCCATCTTTGAGCCCTCTGATGTTGTGCCCAGCGGTGGTAACAACTCTTAAGCTTGTATTACACTGTTTGTCCAATAGCCAAATATTTGTCATAGGCAGATAGGCATCTGACAAACATCTATGATATCTGTCAGCTGTCTAGCTGCCTATGCCAAATATTTGGCTATTGGACAAACAGTGTAATACAAGCTTTAGGTGAGGTTAAGCATCGTAGTATCTAAACCCTAAAACTGAAACTGATAATAACTTTCCGAATGTTTTGTTAAACTGTATGGAATTGGTCAGTATCGTCACTATCGACGATCTTCTGCACTTTTTATCAACAACTATTTTGCTTGAACAGCTTGACAAAAACATTTTTCAACACATTTTTCAACAGCACCATCTATGACATTTAACCACAGAGAACAAACATCTAAGCTGGAGTGCCCTCCATGGGTAAAATTCTATATCTGCCATTTTTAAATATCAGCTAGTTTTCGATAGTGTTGGTGAATCGTATGATGATGCCACCACCTGTGCGTCTCGAGATTTAATAGACGTTGACTGTCTACCAATTTTAGTTTGGTGAAACCTGGGATAGACGGCGCTGATGTTCCAACTATTTGTTTTTAAATATTTACACAGTAAATTTGGAAAAAAATGTTCGAGTCTGGATGTCTGTTTTCCTGTGGTTTAACCTAACTTTTGCGTTGACTCCATTACAGAAATATTTTTTCTGTTTCGGCACCCACGCTGCCGCTCGATGGAAATAAATTGAGTCAAAGGCAGAATAGTTTGTTTAACTCAGCTCTATTCGTGTCCATCAGCAAATAAATAAATCATAACGTAAGGCCTGGCCAAATCCTGAACAAAACATGAACATTACCCGAACGTCACTCAAAATTATTGTTTATTACCGTTTAATTTCCGATACTTTGGGTATTGGCAACAATACCGAATTTTAAGTAAGATATACATTTCATATTAGGTATTTTCATCTTAGCGTGTGCAGCGCTCCTAGATACGGTAAGAATCGAAAACCCATAATGGATAAACTTTCACTTATTTCCTTTATTAATAAAATAAAAATTAAATTAATAAAATTAAAAATGGGTAAAAATATCCGCTTTCTGTCATTTGCGTGATAACCTCGATAATAGGTATCTTTTTTGTTAAATCGACAAAGATTTTTCATTAGGGCCTAACTGACAAACTTAAACAATGCAATGACTTTTTCCGCTAATTTCTCGACATTGAAAACTCGTCCAATCAATCCACCACGATCACTTCGAAGAGGAAGAGTTCACTTATCCGAAAGAATTGGTGGCTTAAATGGATAGCACTGACATGCAAATCAGATAAAATTTTACAGTTTTTGTCAAATAATCCAGTGTGTAAAATGTTACGCTGGCTCTATGCTGAGAAAAAGAAAGTTCAAATTTATAGACTTCAGCTTAATAAAATATATGCTTTCTTACATTTTCTGCGATTGTAAAGTAAAACGCATGTCAATGGGTAAAATTCTACCCATTTCGACAGAGATTTTTGTTTTTTGCATAACTAGAAAGAGGTTCCCAGCACAACTGCGTCTTAAGCTATTGGGAAGAGACATTACCCAATCTTTGATCAAATACCTTGAAGTCATGTTTGATTCAAAATGCACTTGGAGTACTCACATTGCGTATTTGAAACAGAAATGTCAACAAAGAATCAATTTTCTAAGGTCAATTTCCAGGAAATGGTGGAGTACTCATCCGGAAGACCTCATTAAACTCTATAAAACAACTTATTCACTCTGATTCTGAATATGGCTCTTTTTGCTTCTCTGTAAAAACAGTTATATTCGTGAAGCGCATTCAATATCATTGTTTGCGTGTACGGCTTTCAACACTATATGAGCTGGGTGTGGTACTGGTACAACCTTGGGATTGAAAATTTCGAAGAAATACTCAAATTAAGTACACAGTCTTGATTCTTACGAATCTAAATTAACTATATGTCATCCGATATAAGTCTTTCATGCTATAACTCTCCTAGTGGATGCTTCACTTATTCCACTATTCCTCAATTGATTATGATCTCTCCATTAAACAGGCTATTCTGGAAGTTCCAGATCATCTTTGACCTATTTTTATTCCCCATGTTTTTATTGAAAAATACCAACATGTCAATTGCTGAGGAAGAATTTTCACTGATGGGCCGCGTATTGATGGATCCACTGGTTTCGGTGTCTTGAAACTTCAGAAACCTTGTTCCGTATATGTTTCTGAGCTGGTAAAAACCTTCTCATTGGGATGATTTCCGACATGCCCATAGACCGTTATTTCATCTTCTTGGATAGTCTCAGTTCTGTCGAGGCCCTCCGATCGATGAAAACAGTGAGGCACTCATCTTACTTTCTTTCAACAATAAGAGAGCAGATGTGTACGTTGGTCGAAATATCATTTAGGATTACCTTTGTATGGGTCCCCTCACATTAGTCAATTCCAGGCAATGAGAAGGTGGACTCTCTAGCAAAGGTGGGCGCACTAGAAGGCGATATTTTTGATAGAAGAATTTCACATGATGATTTTTGCCCATAAGCACGTCAGAGTTCTCCTCCAAAAAGTTGCCAAAATGATTGGACAAGTAATCTCTTGGGCAGTGGTTACATTCCATTCTTTCATATGTTTCATCGAGATCGTGGTTCAAAGGTCTGGGTGTAAGTAGGGGTTTCATTCGTGTGATGTTAAGCCTTATGTCCAACCACTACTCGCTAGACGCACATCTCTACAGAATTAACCTCGTCGATAGCTATTTATGTAGGTTCGGAACCGGTTATGATGACATCGCTCAAGCATTTTGGCATTGCCCGGATACTGATCCCTCCAGAGCACGACTATTGAATACCCTAGTGGCCCAAGGTAGACAACCCTTCAGGGGTAAGAGTTGTTTTGTGAATGCGTGATCGTCTGATCTAAAAGTGTAGTGTCATCACCCCCCTTCCCTCCAATCTAGTAAATTCCCTGTCATTGTGTCCCAGTTATACTATCCTTTTGTGTCTGTGCTACTTGCACCTGCCCAGCAAGCTGTGGTTTAGCTCCTGAGAGGGACTAAAGGAACCAAGGATTTGGTAGCTGGTGCAACCATTAGCAGCAAACAATGGCTTAAATAAGTTACCTGCCTACCCCTTTTCAAATGATAATATGACCCATTAACTTGGAGCCAGCCACGAGTTGGTTGTTATTGGCTCGATAAAGGTAAAAAAATTCACAACCATTTTTTAACAGATGATTTAACAGAAAAAAAAATTACTCCTAGCAAAAAAATTCTCATTCTATAGAAGACCAAACAAATTACTGTCAGTTCTACTGGCTCATGGAACTGATCAAAAATATGGTAGACATTGCCAGAGGCTTTTGTGGCGTGGAGCTAATGTTTAGCAGAAGTGGTAGGAAACTACCTAAGGAAGATACTTTCTAGAAGTTCAGGAAGAGACTCCATCGAAAAAAAAACTTTTCGGACGGTCGGGCAGAAACTTCTCCGAAGTATGCGTTGCACTTCTCAGTAGTTCAAGCAGAAATATTCCTAAAAATTCAGCACCAAACAACCCCGCAGTTCAAGTTCATACTTCCCAGAAGTTTAGAAGAAAACATTTCCGTATATCAGGAGAGGAAGAAGTTTATGGAAGAGGATTTCTTAGAAGTTTGAAACTTTCCAGAGATTCTGGAGCTCTTCTTAGAAATCAAGATGGAATTTCCCAGAAGTTTCGGAACAAAATTCCCCGAATTTCAAGAATAAACTAACCAGGGAGGACACTATCTATAATTTCTCAAAAATTCAGTTGCAAACTTCCATAAAGCTCAATGCGATACGTCTAAGAAGTTCAGGAGAGAACTTCTCTGAAGTTCAGTAAAGGACTTCCCAGAAGTTCAGGAAAGGGCTTCCCCGGACGAAACTTCCCACAAATTTAGTTTGAAATTTCCTACAAGTGTTTTCTCGAAGTTTAAAGAGCAAATTTCAGGAAGAAACTTGTCCTATCAACTGAAATATACTTTCCAGAAGCATTGCAGTTACTTCCTAGGCGTTTGAGCAAGAATTTCTCAAAAGTTCAGGAACAAACTTCCCCTAAGTTGAAAAGAAAACTTCCCAAAGTTCAGAACAGGACTTCTCAGAAGTTAACGAAGAGAATGCTAAATATAAGGGTATTTTCCTCCAAATTCCATAGTAGACTTTCGCAAAGTTTCATTACAATTTCCCTCGCTCAGGAAAAACTTCCCCGAAATTCAGGCAAAAACATACCAGAGAGGGAAAAAACTCATAAATTCAGGAATAAAATAACCCTGAAGTTTTAGAAGTAAACTTCCCTTATGTTCAGAAGAGAACTTCTTAGAAGTTTTGAAAGAAACTTCCAATAAATTTTTGAAAGAACTTTCCCAATTTTTTGGACAAATTTCCTCACAGTTAAAGATGGGACTTAATAGAGGTTTGGAATGTAATTAAGTTCAGAAAAAATAAACTTACCAAATGAAGTTAAGAAGTTTATGAGGACACTTTCCAAAACTAAACAAAGAGCTTTGCAGAAGATCAGGAGAGAGCTTCCCTGAAATTCAAGAGACGAACAAAAATTAATCATATGAGCAGAATGATATTTATTGCTCATGACACTATATTAAAATATGGTAAACACCATCTTCAAAGCCGTTCGCATCGTTCTATGAGCTAGGACACAAACACATGTAGGAATTACAATTCCTCCTCATTTGAGAGATTTGAACGGCATGAAAACTTCCCTGAAGTTAAGCAGAGAAGTGTAAAAAAATCAAGAAATTTATCGATGTATCAAAGAAAGTTTCGATAATTTTTCCAAAGTTCAAAGAGTCCTCCAAAAAGCAAGTTCACACCCACAGCACTAGAATCGAGCCCTTGATTGACAAAAAAAGGTCCAATAGATAGGGTCGTTCCACGAAATGTTAACAATAGGGAGGAGGCAGTCCCATGCTCCCTACCCAAATCGTTTCACTTGGGTGCCCTGATGGTCCCTCCTTTTCCCCGTTATATATTATGTCATGGATATTTGGTATATTTTGTACTGGTCATTTGATAACTTACCATGTGTTAGAAAATTTGGCTGAAAGTATAGGGTGGTCAAAGGATAGGGAAGAAAACAGTAGAAAGAAAAAGAACAGGAGAAAGAGGTCAATAACTTGTCTCCTGAATCATCTTTGAAATAGATACCGACTCTTTGTCCGCATATTAAATAATAACTTCCTCGAAAAACACTTCAAACACCAACTTTGGAACAGCACTGCAAAATCATTAGTGTAATTTGGAAAACAAGAATGAAAAACATCAAAACTTCTCTTGGACTGTCAAATCCGACAGCTAAATTGATGAAAGTCCTGTACAATTGCATGCTATAATATTTCAATTACATTTAATAAAAAATCAACAATATAGTTAATTCGAGTTCGGTTGCTGACTCGATCAGATTTAGTAGGCTTCTTCTGATGCTCGACTCCACAGTGACAAGTGTCGAATCGAGTTGCTCAACTTAACTACTATAAAGGATGTTTCGATCAAAATTTGGTCGACTTAAACTTATAGCATTTCCTTTCATCGTGCATTAAAACAAATTGCGCACCCCTCATTCTGAGGATATGTGCGTGTAGCCTCATGCCTCTATTTTGATTTTGAGATAAGCACTTCAGTCATCAAAATGTCGTAGAAGGAAGAGAAGAAACGCATCAAAATTTTGCACGTGCATGGCGAAAATCCAAACTACTCTCATGCCAAGTTGGCGATATTATTGAATGTGGCTAAATCAACTGTTACCAACGTATTAAAAGTGTTCGGTGAACGTTTGTTGACAGCCAAGAAAGCAGGATCAGGGGGGAATCGAAAGGCGGAGGCCACAGCGACGAGAAAAAGAGTTGCCCGCTATTTCGAGCGGAACCCCAACCGTCCGAGAGGTCGCAAAGAAGCTGGGAGTGGTGCCTTCAACCGTGGATAGAGCTAAACACGAGCTGAAAGTCTATAGCTAAACACTACAAGAAAGTGGTGACTCCAAATCGCGACGATAAACAAAACACGTCGGCCAAATCACGATCGCGAAAGTTGTACACGAAGATGCTGACGAAGTTTAGTTGCGTGGTACAGGACGATAAAACTTACGTCAAAACAGACTTTAAACAGCTTCCTGGACAGGAATCTTATACGGCAACCGGGCAGGGAAAGGTGGCAGATATTTTCAAGCACATTAAACTGTCAAAGTTCGCGAAGAAATATCTGGTGTGGCAGGACATCTGTACCTGTTGCTTGAAGAGCAACGTTTACATTGCGACAGTCAACCAGAAAATTTATCTGAGCGAGTGCCTACAAAAACGTCTACTGCCTTTTCGGAAGTGACAATTGTTCCGTTCTATTTTGGCCGGATTTGGCATCTTGTTATTACGGAAAAAAGGCCATGGAGTGGTATGCTGCTAAAAACGTTCAAGTGGTGCCCAAGGACAAGAGCCCTCCCAACACGCCACAGCTCCGCTCAATCGAACAATATTGGGCCATCGTCAAGCGGAACCTTGAGAAGACTCAAAAATCTGTTGTAAGCGAGAAACAGTTCAAGGAAAACTGGGGTTCTGTGGCAAATAAAGTGGACAAGGAGACTGTACCAAATCTTATGGCGGGTGTTAAACTAATAACCCGACAATTCGCATTTGGTAAACAGGAAGCTTAGCTGTATAGGGTAAGGGGATGTAATGTTAGCCTAGCTCCTTCGTTCGGCCTATGTACCAAATGTGTCATTGATTTAGCGATAATCAACAAAATCATGTTGCTATTAGGATGACCGATGTAATCCAAAGCAATTGAGACAATATTCATCAACTTATAATTGCTCACTTCCACGTAATTTTCGCTTTCTTGAACTTTTGGGGCATCTTGATTTTACTGGTTAAGCTGAACCGATGATCTACATGATCTTCAAGTGATCTAAATTTAGCTTATTTGAATCGATAAAGCGAGTAATGCAATCTGGATGTGCAGAAAATAGTTACACGCTACAAACTAACTGTTCACATAGGTAAAATAACAATGATTTTACAAGAAAATCGTAGACCCAATGTTGGGGACATATTTTTTTGAATGTTCCCAATTATGGCCTGTTGTATCAATAACGTACTAAAAAGGTTGTTATTGGTAAAATTTCAATTGAAATGCATGAATTTGCGAGTTATTTATATTCATGTGGCTCATCTAAACACAAATCGAAGACAAAATCATTGTATAGTGAATTATAATGTTTTCATTTTTGAATGGCTGATAAATCATACATGCTTATCACTTCAGTGTTTGGAGATAGTTTTACTTGAGTTTGTTTTTGTGGAATGTTGTATTAAGTGAATCAAATACAGCTAGCAGTGCGTTTATTCATAAAACTAGAAAAAAATCGAACAAAGACTGCATTTAGTAATAAATCCATCTAATGGGACGAAGTTGCTTCCATGAATAGACCCAATTTGGCGCCAACAGACCGACATTAAATCCATATCCCTCGAATGTTTCTGACGTTATAAAAAGAGTTGTGTAACTTTTCGTGATACATTCTACCAAATGTCTTATCAAACTTATCTTTGCAAGTGTTTTAATAGTTGAATCTCGCCTGGAGCTTAAAAACTTTATGAGTTATAATGAAAAATGTAATCGATGGTTGCATAATAGGCTGAGTCAAGGGACACATACCCTATTTCTCCTTTATTCAGAATTAACTGAACTTGAAAAAAAAAGAATTTTACTTATAAATAAAAGCTTTGATCGACTCACAAACATGTTTGACCAAATTTTGATCGGACCACCCTTTACATTGACCCAAGTAGCACACTACGATCATAATTAGTTGTAGTAACTTGATTATGACTTATCAAGTCATATTTATGTTATTTCAACCAAATGGCAACAAGAAGCATTAGAATTCATTATTTAATGAACGAGTTCCAAACGGGCATTTTCGTCATTGTCCAAATTCGTTCTATACTCGCATCCCAAATTATAATTGACTTACATAAAATTGCTCTGAATTTCCATAACCCACCAGTCATTCAGTAAATTCTTTCGACTGAACCGAAAACGCTATAAAGTATCCAAATCCACTCTACGTCTCCATAAAATTGCAATGCATAGTCTTGGTCTCGTCGACGTCGTCGTCGTCGTCTCTCTATGAATGCCAGAGTAAATCTTGCGCTGTTGCATTTCCTGTCTTTAAGAGGACTTCTCTGTTCCCTTCAAAGGAGACCATTGTTTTTCTTCCCCCTTTCCATGCCTTCAGCGTCATTTCCTGCGCTTGTCGGAAAACGAGTTGAAGTTCCTATCTTGGAAGCGACCACTTTTTACTCGTTTACAGTCCACGAAGCAAGGCAAAGCGAAGGAGTGGGTTGAGTGCAACAACATCGCGGACCAAATAAAATTTATGATTGTTTTTTCGTTCTCGCTATGAAAATACTAAAAAAAAAACAAAAGCAGCCACTCGATTTATGCGAAATAAATTACAATAAATCAGATTTTCCCACCGTATCTTACTGGGACTGGTTTTTCTCCTCTCAACTAGAATTCATTCCCGCCTCTGGACCACAATAACAAGTGTCGAATTAATCAACCCGAAGAAGTTCGGGTTTTTTTTTAAAAGAAGATGCTTTTAAATAATTTAAGATCAAAGCCCTCGTAAAGAACGGAAAGCAAGCAAATCCAAACAATTACCGATTTCCACTTGAGCGCTCGTTTGAACATCGAAGTCTATTACGGATTTTACGAGCCAACATAATGAAAAACGAGCGGGCCATAAAGCTGGCTGGCTGGCCGGAAAGCACACGTGATGTATATCTGGGAAAAACTTTCGAAAACGATTAAAACTCTCGGATTGTATCTCATTTTCCCCGCCACCCCGCCAGTGCCTCCTCCAGCTTAAGGAGCAAAAGCCAAAAAGCATCAACAAATGTCTATATAATTGTATCTTAATTTATAACTATCTCCGCTTGGCTCCCGGTGGCTTCGGTCGTCGGCTTGGGAAATGGGCGAGCTTCGTCTCTCGGCTGAACCGGAAGGTCGTCGATTGTGAGCCCATTTGTTGGGAAATGACTCTCTATCCGAACGATTGTGTGTGTGTGTGTGTGCGTCACGTTCCGACGACGTTCACATGTAGTTGTAGGATTTTTATAGGCTTTCGTTTTTATGGGCGGAGAGGTGCCTTATGTCTTGCTCTTATGCCATTCCGAGCGAATCGCCATTTCCCCAAAACGGAAAACCATCCGGAGAAAGCGGGCGACAGAAAAGCAGAATAGGATATAAATATAAAAACTCATTAAAATAAATTTTATAAGCTCTTATGTACTAATATCAAAGGTTGTAAAAGATATTAAGTGTTTATGTATCTCCTCACCTTCCCGGTTGTGTAGTTGGTGGCGTCGTCGTAGGTCTGGGCGACCGACTTTTGCACCGCGTCGTTGTGCTGCCCCGCCGTCACAATTGATCCTGGTGGAAGGATTCGATACGGTTACCTTCTTCGGTTGGCGAAATGCGTCCGGGGAGTTCGGCCTGGCACACAATTGAATCTTCCTCCAGCGGAAGTCGGCGATTCAAATACATTAAATGACACATATAAGTGCCTCCCGACTGGAATTTACAGCCGTTGAATGCACATTAAATAATCGTTTTGTTGGTTCGGTTTCTTGTGATGGCTTTCTGAATATGGTTAGTGTTTTGTGGGGTTATGTGTAAACAGAGGCTCTCGTACCTTGCACAGGTTGCTAGGATTATTTATAGCAGATTGCTGGGACGCATGGTGGCCGTGAAAAATCATGTTTGCGATTTGTTTGGGTTTAAATTTGAACCAATATGGCGGTAAATTACCATCGTAGATGCTTTGGATATTTAATGAATCGTATTATTGAGGGGGTGACATTACCATAAAAAAATTATGAGACTCTAGAATTAAAGTACGGAATTTTGCATCGCTTGTACCAATGGATGCAAAACTCATCAATTTTAAGATAGTTTTGTGTGATTTTCCTTGGTATTTGTAAGAATTCCCACCACCTTCGATTTTTCTCGATTGAATCCGTTGAGGTCAGATTTCATCCGAACCTTTGGTAAACGCCTCAGTAACACTACTTTGATGAAGTTTGCTTTATCGTGTATGCCGAAACGTCAAATCCTGTAGTGTGTTTGTATTTCGATATGAAAGGTGGCTTTCAACTCGGTTTTAAATTTGGATTTTGGTTGTCGTCGATTGATTGATCATCACTTGAAGACTAACATGTTTTCATTGAATATTGAATATAGCCCATGAGTGTTGAGTTTAGACGAAAACAGTTTAATTATTAGGTTGCATATTAGGCCGACCTTATCTTGAAAATAAAAGTGCTAAAATCTATGAGTTCGAGCTCTTGAAATGTGCGTTTTGGTCTGAATATTAACGTACTTAAATTAAAACTTCTACAGTTGACGTTTAGAGATCGCTCAATGGATCTAAAGATATAAGAATATAAAAATCTCTATTGTGCACCAGTGAAAGTACGCTACTTCGACAGGGTGAGTGGGAAAATCCTGTCACAATGTGAAGTATGTGTGGTTCAAGGACAAAATGCGAAGCTTTGGTAGAATGTTTAATTAATTCAATGTGATTTCCTGTTTGGTCTATATCTATATCTATAAAATCTTGTCTCCCTTGTGCCTTAATTGCCGCAGTGCGTTGTCATGGAACGCGTCATCTAGCTTAGTTATCATCGCCCAATATATTTGAGACATGTCACCCATTGAAACATTCTGAAACATTTGAACAGCTAGTTTATCTCGAGGAATATTAGAAATATGAGCGGATCATGTTGCAGGAACATTTTTGACGTAGGACTACGTCTTTGTTTTCTATACTGGGGTAAGATTTAAACCGTCACGAAAAGTGGTCAGAATTTGAGCGTTTGTATCTTAGTCAATTCGCAAAAAAATGTTCATTATTTTTACACCAATAAATCGGAAATATTTCTACGCATCGGTTTTATTAGAGACAACTGTTGATTTTGGGCCACAAACTTTTGAAAAATTCATAAATTTAAAGCCTTGTTTTAAAAAGAATATCAACCCATTCTGTCCAAATGGGTCATATATAACACCAAAAGGAAAATGATTGAATAAAATCACAGATTGAATAAAACGTTGGCAAATTTGTTATGCATCATTTTTTTTATCTGAAAAATATTTAAAAAACATATGGGCATAAGGCATTAATTATTGACGACCTAAAACATCCTGAATATAAAGGAGTTTAGGAAGAAAAAATTAATGATATATTAAGGGAACGTCCATTATATCTCGCAATATTGACATGACTCCCCATGGCATGTTTTGTATGGACCTAAATTTTTTGTATGGATCGTCACTCAACCCACCCTCTACTGCGTGACATAATTAATGGACCTTCCCTAATAGTGTAAAGCAGTGTTCTAGAATATGGTACATATGCATACATATTATAACATTCTTGTTAATAAACGTTAAAATTTGTTGTTTCTATCTGGGATATTCTAGGTTAGCCAAGACGTATTCGAATTCAGAACCTCCGATCTACAGTTGAAACAGTAGGTTTATAACTTATGAAAGGTGGCGAAGATTCATATTCAAACATATTGAATGTACCTTTTGGAAGGCCAACAGTCATTGTTGGATAATTTTGTGATGTTCTAGGTCACCCAAACTGTCTATGAGTTCAGAACTTACGATCTGCAGTAGTAACTATAGCGTTTTGAGCCTTACAAAGTTACGCCACGTATTCAACCATATTTAGTGAATATTTTCGGGCGAAAAAAAACATAACGAGATAAATTGGGATGATCTATGAAATCCAAACTTCTAGGTCATCCAAACTATCCTTGAGACCAGAACAAAACACCTACAGGGTGAGGCAGAACAAAATGCGAAAATGTTCAAATTTGAGTATTGGGTTAATTCGTGTAGCTAGTGACTAATTTCTGTCTATTTGTTTATGTTTACTTTCAAGTGCTGCATCCAAATATTCTATTTGTTTTATTGCAAATTTGTCAAAATGTTCGCGAAAGAAGTGATCACCAGTTTGTTGCTCGCCCAGAAGAAGCCGAAAGAGATTGACAAGGTGGTAGGGTGCCATTTGGCAACAGTTTACCGCATAAAAAGTCCCTGCAGGATGGCCCTATGCACTGGAAGCCGGGAAGCGGACGTTCGCGCTTTGCACGCACGCCGAACGTGATCAAATCGGTCCGTGAAAAAATTGCTCGCAACCCGGTGCGTTCCATAAGAAAACTTGCAAAGGAAGCGAATATTTCGGAGAAATCCATGCGGAGAATCATCAAAGAAGACTTCCATGCATCTGCCAGAGCCAGAGTGAAACGCCATTTGATAACGGAGCGGATCAAGGATCTACGAGTGACTTGTTCCAGGAGATTGCTTTCCTTGTTGAAGAAGAAAAAAAGGATAATCTTGTTCTCCGACGAATTTCACCGCAGAAAATGGAGGACTTTCCGGAAAAAGTGAAATTCAAATTTCAAACCAAACATCCGTCTGGTGCCATGATGTTTTGCTTGGCGGCGTCCAACGGTTTGAAAATGCCGCCTGTTTTCATTGATGCTGGAGTTAAAATCAATACCGAAGTGTACATCGGTATTTTAAAGGACCAAGTGCTTCCCTGGATCAGGCCAACTTCTCCAAGGACCAAAACGTTGTCCTACAGCAGGATGGAGCGCCGTGTCACACGTCCAATCGAACCCAACAATGGTTGAACGATAACATGAAGTTTTGGCTGAAGGATTTGCGGCCCCCTAGCAGTCCAGATCTTAATCCGTTGGATTACTCGATTTGGGCATATGTTGAAGCACAAGCCTGCAAAACATCACACCCTAGTGTGAAAATCTGGAAGTCATGGCAGTCAATGTCGGAGGACTACGTCCGAAAGGCATGCTCTGGCTTGTTTAAAAGGACTTTATAGAAATAACTGCCCTCGAAAATGTTGATATTATTGCTTGAATAAGTTGAAAACGAGATTTGAAAGATATAAAAAAAAAATTCGCATTATTTTCTGCCGCACCCTGTACAGTTGTAACGAATGCTTTCTGGCCTATGCAAAGCTACACTGGCTATTGAAACAATATCTTGAAATAGCCACAGGCATTATGAGATAATCTTTGGATATTCTACGTTATCCATACTATCCCGGAAATAAGAACTTAAATTCTACAGTTTGAATTATAGCTAGGACCAAACAAAGTAACAATATGTGTTTGACCAAATTAAGTGAGTCTTTTGGAAGTTAATAATATATAATGAGATATCTTGGGATGTTCCAGTTCAACAAAACTACCCTTCAGTTCAGAAGTTGGGATTTGCACTCGTCACATTACTTTATCACCAATGAATTCAGTGAATCCTTCGTAAGGGCACCAGTCATTATCAGATTACCTTGGGATGTTCAAGTTCATAGAAGCTGACCATGAGTTCAGAACTCTTAGGCTATACAAAGCTACGACAAATATACATATATTCAATAAATATTCTGAAACGTTTTCAGACGTCATAGGATAACCTTATTAGTTTCAGGTCATTCAAAACTTAAGGTCTACAATTGTAACAGTAGCTTTATTGGCTTATCAAAGTAACGGTAGTTTGTTTGGCATAAAATATCCAAGATTATCTCATTATCTATGTTGGCCTTCCAGGATATTCATTGAATATGTTTGAATACATACCCAAACATTCTATAGCGGATGAAGCTACTATTGCAACTGTAGATCTTTGGGTTGGAACTTCAGGACAGTTTGGACAAACTAGCACATCTTATAAAAATATATCCTACTTTTTTCAATTATTTCTATGTTGTTGAGCAACAAATCAATCAGAATGTACCAAATTGCTAGTATAATAACACTTGGATATAAATTAGGCCTGAAAGAGTTAATTCAAAGAATATTGCATTGTTCAATCTAAATGGCTGACTTTTAGTTGCGTAGTCGTACGTCATAATTTTGAACAACCCAATGAGGCTAGACCTTGTGGGTTTTTCGTCAGAATTTCAAAATCACCGTGCCGCTTGAGCAATGTTCGATATATTTCGAATCTCTCAATCTTCTGTTTTCAAGGCCAGCTATGCACTTATTGTTTTACATGTGGATTCACTCCAAGGTCATCTTTCAAAATACTCCAGATTGTTGATAGCGACATACCCAGTTCTTTGGCCTTTTTTTTTTGCCAGACTTATCAGGATTCCGTCGAATTCGCTCTCTGACTCGTTTGATGGCTTCGAGGACCGTGTTTACAGCCCGGCCTGGGATGTATTTCACAAGAACCAACAAGAAATATGAATCTCTCATTTGTGCCGACTGGTTTAAATCTCGGTCTCAATTTTTTTCAAAAAAAAGAGAAACTTACCACGAGCTTCCTTTTTGGGTCCATGAGTCCCACGAGTCTCAAACGAATGAATACACTTCAAAGGAAAAATTTGCAAACATGTCTGTGATTAACCCATCCAAAGCTACGCATGCTTAAAAAACACTGACAGGAATTACCACTCACCCGGTACTGTGGATGGGAGCATTATTGATCCATGTGACATTTGGACAATATTGATTGTTATGCCTAGTACTACAGTTTACCTTTTAAACATTATTCAAGTAAGTGTTGTTAGTTCTTAAAGGAAAAATTGTAGAAACGATAAGTGATTTTTTTCCACTTAAAATATGGACGCATAATTGTCCCACTGGGAGTAATATGTGTTCTAGTGCGACAAATATACGTTCAACTTTTAAGTGGGATACATCAATTAGGTATTTTTCCGAAGTAGATTTTTACGACATGCGACAATTATGCCCCCACCGGCAGTTTAGTACATGCTTCATATGTATCGATAAGATCGCGGTCCGGGACGGTATTTCATCGATGTACTTTAGATTCATACGTTTTTCGCATATTGGATGAAAAAAACTCTAAAAACAAAATCATTTGTTAACGAAGTTTTGAAGTGTTACTTTCTTTCTATCTGGCAGCTTCTTCCAAAAATCTTCCTCGTTGAGCTACAGGCCATGGAAGTCGTTTTCTTTTTTTGTCACATCTCTATTGTAGTCTCCTATCAGCTTGATCCCCTTGATCAGCTGGTCGTTTACAAGTTTTAGGTTTAAAACTATCTCTTCACCGTTTTGTTGAGCCTTATTTGTTCTCTATTCACTTACTGGTTCGTCGTAAAAGTCGGTATCTATGTCTGTTGTGGCTTCCGGAAATAGCGACCTTTCCCAATTTTACGACGCTTAGTACACTTGGCGAACTGTTGGGTATTTCCCTTTCCCAGTAAACAGGTTGTGATCTTCGGTATAGTTGCTTAATTATATAGAGCTATAGAGTTTAATTCTTCCACAGCTTATTTATAGCACACACGGTCAAGTCTTTAACACAACTTAAGCAGCTTTATTCACATGAAACATACGTTTAACTTAAACGAAGACTTTACTGCATTACACTATATTTATTTACTTAAACCACTTCTGATAATTTATTTCGATGGCTATCTGAATTTGGACTAACTATTTTCAATATGGTTGGATCCTTGGTTGGATCACATTTATAATATTTCTGTCAACGACATGGCGGGAACAAACGGTCACTTCGTAATTGTTCGGCATAGTCGGTGCTTTTCACGAGCTCTCGTAACATACTGCGGTATTTCAGTTCAGGTTACACTCTACTAGTTACGCCTAACCTACCTACACGCTCGTTTGAAGTTTCTCAAAATTGAGTGAAAAGTCACTCAATTCAATTAAAACCGGACCTACCCTAAATTGAGTAAATAAATCAAAACACAATTTTGAGTAAACTGTAAATATATATTAATTAGAGTTATTCTTACTCATTTTCATAAATTTAAAATTTTAGTGAAATGAGTAAAAGTTGAGCAAAACAATTAAAAACATTTAGTTCCTCTTTAAAATTCAAATACTATGAATTAAGAAACTTTTAGCGCATTTAAATATATTCCAGCTTTATTTATTTGGATTAGTTTATATATTTAACAGCATGACTAACCAATCAAGTCATTCTTGGTCTTCCGCATGAGCTGCTTCTTTAAATGAGGCGGGCCAATCGGAGAGCATTGGGATGAGAATTTAGGAACGGATGATTTTTGAAGTGCTTCCCATCCTTGAATCCCTGATGAAACCCGTCTTGAGTCGTCTCATTTGCAATCGCCTCTCGAGCTTGATCAATGCCAACGTGTCGATAATTGGTATGTAATGTGCAGCATGCTTAACCACTGTAGTGTTTTTTACAACCTTCCTAGGATGTCCATGATCACGAGAGGGAATCTTCACAAATTTGGAGGTTTTCGTTCTTCCGATAAGTTCTTCTCTTGGAGTTGGTATTGCATATCCTGCAGTTCATGATAAATAATTCATACTGCCCTGAAGTATTTTACCGCAATGTTGTAGATGACAACGGAGGCCTAATTAGTATAAAACAAATATTTTTTTTAATAATAAATGATACATTTTTTTTGGTAAAACGGACGGCACATGAAATTTGAGGTTACATCAGCAAATCAACAATTACCTCTCAATTTGCGATTCGTTTCCGTATCCACCGCTGCTGCAACTTGTTCCATTTTTCTAATTTCTTTTCTACTTCTCATGTATTACACGAATTAGATTTTCGCTTTGCTTCGCAAAAGCCACTTTGAATTATTTGAGTTGTTACCTTAGCGTCGATACGAGCTGAAAACTCAAAATGAAAACCTAAGCTTTTTATTTTTGGTTGAGTTGATGTTACTCAATTTCATAAATTCTCTTACTCATGCGCTGACGTTTCAATAGAAAATATGAAACTGAGTAGCTTGTACTCTGTTTTGAGTTCTCTTGAACGAGCGTGTACTATACTCTTTTTTGTACCGTGAAGCAACATAGCCGGCCACTTACATTTGACAGCTCAAATTTACAAAACAAAACCATCGTGAAAGCCAAGGATCGTCTACATCTCAAGAGGAATGAAGTTACAATTTTAAACTAATGAATAACAAAATTTTCTCTCTTTTTAGCTTATTCTAAATTCTTGGACTCGGTGTTTGGTTGTTGGTCGAAAGGAAGTGGGAACATTCTTTTTACGGGTCGCTTATATGCCCCGCTTGCAGTTCGCAAGGTAACAACACGTACCATTCCATCTTCTCCGGGATGTGTTTGTGTTATTCGAGCTAGTGGCCACGAGATCGAAGGTTTTCCGTCTTCCTGGACCAATACGATCTGGCCCACTCGAATTTTCATCGGTGCTGAGGATTTCTCGCGCTGATGATTCAATTCCGTGAGGTATTCCTTTCGCCACCGCTCCCAATGCTGCTGGATGAGTTTTTGTAGCTGTTGGTAATGGTTCAGTCGATTGGTAGGAACGGTTTCGTAGTTTGGTTCTGGTAGGCTGAGAAGTGAAGTTCCTAAGAGAAAGTGTCCGGAAGTGAGGACATCTAGCTCATTAGGGTCACTTGATAGCGACGTCAAAGGCCGACTGTTCATGTTTGCCCCAATTTGGGCAAGCACGGTTGCGTAGTCTTCGAAGGAAAGCTGGATGTTACCCAATGTTTTTGCAAGCGACGTTTTTGCCGTTTTCACAGCCGCCTCCCATAGACCACCAAAATTAGGTGCTCTTGGTGGAATTAAGTGCCACTGTATTTTGTGTAGGTTGCATTCATTGGTGATGGCTTCTCTGGTGCGTTTTGCTTCGAACAGACGGTAGAGTTCAGCTAGAGTGTTGATTGCCCCTTGGAAATTCGTACCGTTGTCAGAGTGGATTTCGACTGGCATTCCATGACGTGCGATGAAACGACGTAAAGCTGCGATTAAGGGCTCCGAAGACAAATCGCGGACCAATTCGAGGTGTACGGCCTTGGAAGCAAAACATACGAATACGGCAATGTATGCCTTTCTTGCTGCTGCTCGTCGATGCACAGGTTTCAGGTAAACAGGTCCGCAGCAGTCTACTCCGACCACGGTGAAGACTCTGCTCGGTGTGATGCGAGGTTTCGGTAGCTGACCAACGGGTTGTTTCACAGGGACAGGGTTTTGGCGAAAGCATTGCAGACACTTGCGACACACAATATTGGCGATTGCTTTACCGTTAACCTGCCAGAATTCTTGCTGCATCGTTGCTAGAGTCATGCGAGGACCAGAGTGCATGCATAGTTCGTGGTTATGTCTAGTGATAAGGCGTGTGAGTGGGTGTGTTTTTGGAAGGATCATAGGGTGCTTTGTTTGGTAGTTCTCTGAGGAATTTTTGAGTCTGCGCCGAGTTGGATAATGCCATTTTCGTCAAGGAAGGGACTAAGCAGGTTTAGTGGTGATTTGCTGGAAACGGACCCGGTTTGTGTCAGCTCCTTCAATTCTTCGTTGAACATCTCCTGCTGCGCAATCTTTGTTGCTTGGCGTGCTCAATTTCCCCGAATGCAGCGAATAGGTACGGGTGCGAATTAGGTTTGCAACGACATCGTTCCACAAAACGAAAAACCAAAGCGGTTATCCGAACCAGGTGCCAGAAAGACGAGTAGCGATGAAACAAAAAGAGATGCTCCGATGATTGCTGTACCATGAGTATTGTTTTTCGGCGTTCGAGAAGATCTTCTGATGGAATTCTGATGGAATAAAGGTGACAAATCTTAGTTCGCAGATTCACCACAGGCGCCGCTGCAAACTTGATTTTTTTTAAATGATGAGATAGAGAGTTAGTGTCTTCGACAAAGTTGTAGATAATTTTAATACAAACAACATTGCTAAAAACATCAACCTTCTATCTGGTCACTGTGCCGAGGTACGTATATTTTAAAATGGCGGGCCATGGAAACAAGTTTTTTGTGTCTTTTTAATAAATGTGAAGTTTTAGGTCAAAATATTGTTCTACAAAGTTGTGCAAATAATCAAAATATAAATTTTCTCTGTACTCACCTTACGTCTAAAACCTTTATGGGAGAAGTTATAGTAGTTTTATTGTGAAAAATATACGTTTTTCATAGCCCTTTAGCTGGCGGGGATGCAAGTGGATGCACATGAAACCTCATAGGGTTCAAAATATAGGATGTATTATAGCATATTATGTTGGTTTCATGTGTATCCATGATTATCCCCAAGGGTGAATCTGTGTTCTATGAAGTAGCGAATATACCATTAAAACTATCATAAATGCTAATTTTCCCAATTGAGAACCCATTATCGTGAAGAAACTGATCGACGGTAGCAGAATCTCTCTTTCCATCCTGCCTTAGTTTCATTTGAGTAGCGTAAGCTAGTTCATCCGCTTGGTACTGTTGGTACTGTTTTTCAGCGCTTGAGAATTTCACTACTTTATTCGAAAGACAGTGGTTTTCTGCCACACTTGCCTTTTGAAGATGAAGTGGGAATTAAATTAATAATATTAGGTTGCAACTTGAACGGACTATTGAAGTATTCAGTCTGGCAGATACGGTGATCAGTTCGGTAAAATTTAAGCCAAAGTTTTTGGAAGTGCTTGCACAGAGAAGAAACAGAACTACGAACTTCTGTAGCAACCTCTTCCATACTATCCGGCTGGATTCGGTAATACGAAAAAACTTTCTCACATACCAAATTGAATTTGTCTTTCTGTTCTCCATCGCAGTTTTTCCATATTAAATGGAGCCTTTTTTATCAATCCCATCTGCAATATTAATAAGAGAAGCATACATATCTCAACTTAACAAATTTTGTGTACCAGTAATATTGCGCATTGCGCACTGCATAAGTGCGACTATGAGTGCGTAAATGCTAATAAAAGTACGCTTTTAGGGAATAAGTGCTAGGAAGACTCCAAGACGACTTATCGTAAAAACCCATTTTTATAAGTGATTCCGCACTTATGATGAGACAAGTTAGAAATGTAAAATACAATACAAACTCATTATCCATGTGAGGACTGAAATTAAGACAACTTTTTCGATTTTTCATTACCTGTTATGTCAGCCATTTTCTGTACATGAAACGAACTTTTATCAACACACGGTTTGCACTTTCTCACCACATAATTCGCGATCCACAATCCACAGAGAAGTAAACTCTCTCGGCTATAGAAAAAAAACATTTGACAGGTGCGTATGTGTGTGCTTGTGTCAGTGCAAGTACATGGATAGAAGTAAGAGAGGATGAAGTGAGGGGCGAAAGGATTTCCTTAAAATGTGTGTGTGTGAAATATA